>JACGAQ010000480.1:0-130908 GCA_014119065.1 Orius insidiosus
GTACTGAGCGGTGAACATGACTTAAACGCTACTCGGGTGTTTGGGAGTTTTGTCTTGATGTGTTTCCGTATATTTCACTTAGACCACCTATGTATGGAATAATGCATGTATGCATTCGAGGTTCTTGGTCTAATATTGGTCGATCTTGGTTTTGTACTGCGTTTTCAACGGTGTGAATTCCAGGTTTCCATAATGATTCATTATTAATGAATTTGTTTATCAGTTTTTTTGGAAATCCATTTTTTGACAGGATTGTATGTATTGTATTCCTGTTTGCTTCAGTCACACCCTCAGTATCTAAACAGCATATTCGTTTAATTAAGTTCAGACAGACATTAACTTTCTGGTTGTAGGGGTGACACGATGAGAAATGTATAAGACGGTTCGAGGCCATCGATTTTGAGTACCAACTCGTACTCAAATTCCCATTTTCGTGGCGTTTAACCAAGGTATCCAAAAAAGAAATACAATTGTTTGATTCAATTTCAACGGTAAATTTCAGACGGGGGTGAAATTCATTGAAAATGCGAAGGGTGGTGTCAATTTGGTCTTCAGGAATAGCCGTTATTATGTCGTCGACATATAGGAAAAGGAAGGGTACCTGGAAGGCCAATTTTTGCAGGGTTGCTGTCAAAAGATTTGACATTATAATGTCTGAAATAACCGGACTCATGGGATTGCCCATAGCGACGCCAAAGCATTGTTTATAATACTTAGAGTCATAAATGAAAAAGCCAGTAGAACAACAGTGTTTCAGGAATTCAACGAATACTTCAACTGGAAGTGTCGTTTTAGATTCTAAATTCGGCCATTTTTCAGTAATGATAGTAATCAGCAGGTCGACAGGAATATTGGTGAACAATGAGGTAGCATCGAAGGAACACAGTTTATAATGAGCTGGAACAGATAATTGATTGATCTTCTCTTTAAAAACATAAGAATTTGCAATGCTGTAGGGGTTATCTTCTCGGAGGTAGTTGAGGATATTGACTAAAAATTTAGATAGGTTGTAAGTAGGTGCGCCAATGAAACTAACAATTGGTCTCAACGGAACGTTGGGTTTGTGAATTTTTGGTAAGCCATATAGGCGAGGGGCAACACCGTTATGAACTGTTAAGTTATAAGCCACAGTTTTAGGTAAATAATTATTCTTCACAGCAGTATTAATCAGAATGTTTGTCTTTTTTTGTATTGTGAGGGTTGGTCTTTAGTCGAAGGTGTGTAAGTTTCTGTGTCTGAGAGAAGGTCATTTATCTTTGATATACTCAGATTTATACATTATTACAGTTTTATTGCCCTTGTCTGATTTTGTTATTATAATATCATCATTGTCAGATTTAAATTTTACCGTTTCTTTAATGAAGTCAATAATCATGGTGGTTATCGACCGTCTAAAACCTTTCCGTTTGAGTAATGCTTTATGATTTGTAATTAAGTGGGTTATACCTATTCTTATATCTTGACGGATGTTGTTTTCAAGTACAAAGTCTAAGAAAACTTCTATGTCACCCAGTATGTCCATGATTATAAACTGTGTTCCTTCGATGCTACCTCATTGTTCACCAATATTCCTGTCGACCTGCTGATTACTATCATTACTGAAAAATGGCCGAATTTAGAATCTAAAACGACACTTCCAGTTGAAGTATTCGTTGAATTCCTGAAACACTGTTGTTCTACTGGCTTTTTCATTTATGACTCTAAGTATTATAAACAATGCTTTGGCGTCGCTATGGGCAATCCCATGAGTCCGGTTATTTCAGACATTATAATGTCAAATCTTTTGACAGCAACCCTGCAAAAATTGGCCTTCCAGGTACCCTTCCTTTTCCTATATGTCGACGACATAATAACGGCTATTCCTGAAGACCAAATTGACACCACCCTTCGCATTTTCAATGAATTTCACCCCCGTCTGAAATTTACCGTTGAAATTGAATCAAACAATTGTATTTCTTTTTTGGATACCTTGGTTAAACGCCACGAAAATGGGAATTTGAGTACGAGTTGGTACTCAAAATCGATGGCCTCGAACCGTCTTATACATTTCTCATCGTGTCACCCCTACAACCAGAAAGTTAATGTCTGTCTGAACTTAATTAAACGAATATGCTGTTTAGATACTGAGGGTGTGACTGAAGCAAACAGGAATACAATACATACAATCCTGTCAAAAAATGGATTTCCAAAAAAACTGATAAACAAATTCATTAATAATGAATCATTATGGAAACCTGGAATTCACACCGTTGAAAACGCAGTACAAAACCAAGATCGACCAATATTAGACCAAGAACCTCGAATGCATACATGCATTATTCCATACATAGGTGGTCTAAGTGAAAATATACGGAAACACATCAAGACAAAACTCCCAAACACCCGAGTAGCGTTTAAGTCATGTTCACCGCTCAGTACTATATATAGCAGACTCAAAGACCCTGTAAAAAAGGAATATACTTCAGGCATTTGCTACAAATTATCTTGCCTAAATTGCCCTGGAATATATTATGGGGAGAGCCGTCAGTATCTGAAGAATCGCATGTATCAGCATGAATATGCAACTCGAGTGCGTAAAGAAAACGACAGTGCCCTTGCATACCATGCAGTTAAAAATAATCATTCCTTTGATTTTACGAACGTCGAGATTATAAAAAAAGAAAGATCAACGTCTAAAAGGAAGTTTTTCGAATCGGTTTTTATCCAGCGGATAAAAATTCAGTAAATTTTAAACGAGATTCGAAAAATATCAGTGAATGCTACTGGAACCTCCTCGACTTAAAAGACGGTGGCATACGTCATGACTTACAGAACCTCCCTGATTGAGACATCACATGTACCGACTATGATAGTACGATTATAAAAGAAACCTGTACATTTCCTCCTTCCTTCTCATTTTTGCCACGCCGGATAAAAAACGGAAATAATTTTTAAAAAAGGTATAAACTCAATTAATCTTTGATATTAATAATTTTGTTTGTCTATTTTTATTACAGAAATATTGTTTAATCTTAAAAAATCAATCTCGAGTTTAACAGATTGAGGTTCAAATTGAATGTATTCTGTGATTGCTCTTCATCACGTGACCTCATTTTTATGAAATTATACGAAATTAACAAAATCAAACTAGGAAAAAATTGAAAAAATTGAAAAGATTATAAAGTATTGTCAACCAGAACAAGGTAAAAAACTAAATTAATGCTTTTTTCGATATAAATGTGTAATTCTGGTCATCAGTGAAGAGGTTTTTGTCGTGACCTTCGTCATTGCTATACACCTCGTGTGCCGAATTATAAAAAGTTGAAAAAATTGGAAAAAATTATAAAGAATTGTCAACCGGAACAAGGTAAAAAACTAAATTAATGCTTTTTTGATATAATTTGTAATTCTGTTCGTTAGTGAAGAGGTTTTATCGTGACCTTCGTCATTAGAAAAGACCTCGTTTGCCGAAATTATAAAAAGTTGACAATCCTTCATTTAAAAAAACTGTACGTTCAACTCGAGTGTTCATCGTCGATTCGCTGAAGGTGAAATCCAATGTTATCCAAATTATATAAGACTTTGACTTCTGCTAATTTAGAATTTTCGACATATAAGTGAGTCCATCTAACAAGATTTTTTGTATTTTAACATCTCATTGTAGTCTCGTCCTGAAGAAGGACCCCTCCAAGGTCCGAAACGCGTCGACTTAAGATTAAATTAAGGATGTTCTAAAAGTGAAGTTACTTTTTTTCACCCTACCTGGCTGCAAGCCCACAATATAAACGTTAAAAAAAATTAATAATTAAAAAGTGGCAATTTTTTTACACCAAAATTCTTAAAAAATATAAGGAGTAATTGGTGAAAATTTTGTGAAAATCTGATTAACGGTTCGGCCGCAGCGAATTTTTTAAAATTTCAAACAGACATATCTCCGCCATTTTTTCGAAATTCAAAAATCGCCCTAGTCAGTATGTTGTTCACCGACTAACGAAAATTTGGTGAAAATCGGATGGAAACTGTGGCCGTAAAGTGTTCCGGAAAAAATGCTACGGACGGCCGGCCGGCACCACAGACAAAGTTGAGATCGGTAAAGATCAATATTCGAATTGACCCTCCGGGGTCTGAAAGACCCTTCCCCAAAAACCCGACGTCGAGGGTATCACAATAACTTCTTTAAGGAAGTTAATAACGAAGTTAGTGTCGCTCTGGGACACCCTGTACACCAAAATCAAAATTCATGAATAGAGATCAATTCTTCGTCAAAAAAAAAAGGGGGGGGGGGTTCTTACTAAATGTTTTGACATTAAGTTGCTGGTGTATTCAGGCAGCAGAATGTGCAGTTTTCATCTTGAATGAAAAGAAGCCTCTCAGCCCACCACACAAACAGTTTCCTTAATTACACTTACTCTGAAAGCTTCTTCAAAATAATTGTGCTCTTCCAAAAATAGACCATAGTTAATAATAATTTGAGGCGTCGCAATTTTCAAGTCGATTATTCTATCATAAACAGCTTTACAAGACTGAAATAAAAAGAAAATTTAAAAAAGACCTTATTTTACGGATAACTTAACGGTCCGGTTAAGTTTAACGGATTACTTAACGGTCCGGTTAAGTATAACGGTTTACTTGACGGTCCGGTTAAGTTTAACGGTTCAGAATTTACCTTAAAAGTTCCAAAACTTTCTTCAAGATCAGCATACATCGACCACAATTTTAAAGATTTATAAAGCCTCATTTGAACAGTTTCTGTGTCATCGTGATAGTCGACTTTTCTTGATGGCATAACCGTCGCTTTTTGAAGAAGTTTCAAAGCCTCTTCGTAGTTTCTAAAAGAAAAATAGAAAAAGTCAAAAAAAAATTCTAAGCTTACTCATTTCTGATTTCCATTTCAGCCCATTCACACCAAACTGAGGCCAAATCATCGACTTTAGTGTACGAGACCAAAGTCGCTTTTTCTAAGACCAAACGGGAATCTTCAATTTGGCCATTTTCTTCGTAGAATTTGGCGAAAGCCACCCACAATGTGTGCGGCTTACCAACTGCTTGTTTTGGGTCTACTGTTTGTACTGCTTCCGTATAAGTATTTATAATCTATAAAAAAATAATTGAAAAAAAAAAAAAAAACAGAGTAGTAATCAATTACGGTAACATAAGTAATAAAAACTTTGGGTTAAGCCCTATTTAGCCTAAACTTACATCATGCGGTTTTCCATCAAAAAGCTGAACTCTTTTTAGCCATTCATGTACATTATGCGGGTTTTGCCTTAAAAGAACAGAATTTAAAAGAAGAAGTCGCCTTTCAATAAGATCTTCAAATCTCGCCATCCTCAATTCAACTTCGATATCGTCTTCTTCCGACGGAGCATCTTTTTCAGAAACTTCTTCCATTTTCTTACTCAACGATAACTCCTCGAATTGAGCATAAGCATCAAAAACTTGCGTGAAATCCCTAACAGTCGTCACTGTCTGGATCGCCTCTTCATAAATATCTCTAGCCTAAAAAAAAAATTTAATCAATTAAGAAAAGTACTAGTTTGAAGAGCTTCCAACGAAAACTTCCTCCAGGGAAGTAACAACATAGGAGGGGGACGTTTTAAAGAGGGGAAGTATAACAGAAGGGAAGTATAATGGAGGTGGAGGTTAATTGAAAAATGTTCTAAGTTTTTTTTTCGAAAATTTTTTTTAAGTTTCAACGTTGAAATAATGGGATTTCTGCCCAAGGGATGCCTCTCTCGCAAACGGTGGAAGTATAAAATTTCTCCCTACTAAAATAAATTAATGTAAAAAAAAAAGATAATTTTTTTACAACAAAGTTTCGTAAAAAATATAAGGAGTAATTGGTGAAAATCGGACCAACGGTTCGGCCGCAGCGAAATTTTTAAAATTTCAAACAGACATATCTCCGCCATTTTTTCAAAATTAAAAAATCGCCCTCCTTACTGCACATTCTTGTGACTAAAGAAAATTTGGTGAAAACTGTGGCGGTTAAGTGTTCCGGAAAAAAGCTACGGCCCGACGTGGAGGGTATCACAATAACTTCTTTAAGGAAGTTAAAAAGCCCACAATTACCTTTTCAAAAAGCCCACTTCTGATGTAGTAGTCTGCTAGAGAATTCCATAAACGACCTAATTGATCAGTATATTTTTTAAGCCCACTACGAATAATCGCATCAACATTTAAAGTTCTGAAAAATAAATTAATTTGTGACTAAAAGACGATGAACAATCTTACTTTAAATCTTGTGGATTTTTAGAAATCAGCTCACACAATTCAGTCCAGAGTTGATGATTTGATTTCCCATGTTTTGAAACAAATTCATCGCTGTTGACGATTTCTGCAAGCTTGACAGAGCCTTCGTCTAATCTTCCAACATTTATAAGGTAGTCTATATACTCTTCTGTATCCTCAGGGCATAACTAAATAGAAACAATAAATATTCAAATTTATAATATTAGGTGTACAAAATGAAACTCAGCTACAGGGTTTTGAATTTTGCAGATTTTAGCCCAGTTTCATTTTGTACACCTAGTACTAGTTCATTTTTTCAAAATTTTGAACATTTTAGGCGTTAAAGTCCATCAAAAGTTGACCTTCTCCTGTAAGAAGGTTATTGAAGTATAACCATTAAGAAGGTTAATTTTTAAAGGCTTGTAAATCGTAAACCGTTACAGATATTGAAAAATGCACTAAATAAAATCTGTTGGAAATTTAATTCTCTTTAATTTTTATTTTATTCATTTTTTCTCTAGGACGCACTGTTTTCAAGATAAATTTATTTAAAAAAAATTATTTTCCGAAAATGGCATCCTAGAAAAAAATAATTAAGTGCAAATTTATAGAGAATTAAATTTCCTACAAGTTTTATTTATTAGGGGTACAAAATGAAACTCAGCCACAGGGTAAATTTGAATTTTGTAGACTTTAGCCGAGTTTCATTTTGTACACCTAATATTTCGTGACTTGTGTGACTTCTGGGTAGAGTAAGAAATAATGGTAATCATATATTTGATTATGATTACGATTACGACTAGGATTATGAATGATAATATCTCACCTTAAGATATCTACGATAAACTCTGACTGCTGTCTCCGGAATGTTATGCTTGTTAAGAAATTTAAGATAAAGCGGCCATATTCTTTTATGTTGGGTTATAGGAAGAGCACGTAAAGCGCGGTCAAAAACGAGCCTTGTCCTCGTTATTTTACATTGATCGGTCATAAACTGGCAATAATCCATCCATATCCTCGGCATCTATAAATTTTAAATTGCTTCATAATTTTTAAAACAACAAAAACATACTTTGTTCATATAAACCAACGCTCGTTCAAACGTGTTGTTCAAATGCTCATAACTTGGATCGGTAATGCATCTTCCTTTTATTTGTTTTTTTCTCAATTTCAGGTAATTGTACCATAGTTTATAGCTAAAAATAAATTTAAATCTCAAATGTAAAAAAGTAAAATACCTTCCAGGAAGTTCTTTGAGGGCTCTTTCATAAATAATGTTGACGCCATGTTTGGGAGCTTCTTTTTTGAATTCTATATAGCGGAGCCAATGTTTTATCGAATAAGGATTTCTAAGGATTTCTTCTTCGTACGGTAAATCATCTTCACCCTAAAACATATTATGGAGTCAGTGTTGGGCATAATCATAACTATGATTATGATTATGAGTATTAATTATGATTATAATTGTAATCGCAAACCATAAATATGTGATTATGATTCACTGATATTTACCAAACTTTCCTTTCATATATACCAATAAAATCATCCCTTTTCTTGACCATCTTATATTATTTAGTGGAAAACTTTCAATATCATTGAAACAATAATAACAACTACAGCAATTACAAAAAAACAACTGCATATTGCAAACTGGGTATTGGTTCAAAGAGCTTCCAACGAAAACTTCCTTAAAGAGAAGTAAAAATATAGGAGGGGGATGTATAACGGGGGGAAGTATAACGGTGGAGGAAACTACAAAGGAGGTCAAGTATAACGGAGGAGGAAACTACAAAGGAGGGGGAGTTTTTTTTTTTTTTTTTTTTTTAAATGATCAAAGTTCTATGTAGATTTTTTCTCTTCGAAATCTACCTATTGCAATTTCAAATTTTTTTTTTCCAAAAATTTTTCCAAGTATCAAGGTAGAAATAATGGGATTTTTGCCCACGGAAGGTCCCTCTCGTAAGGGGTTGAAGTATGAAATTTCTCCCAACTAAAATGATAATTAATGTACAAACATGATAATTTTTTTTACACCAAAAATTCTTAAAAAATGTAAGGAGTAATTGGTGAAAATCGGACCAACGTTTCAGCCGCAGCGAATTTTTTAAAATTTCAAGCAGACATAATATCCCCGCAATTTTTTTGAAATTCAAAAATCGCCCTAGTTCACCGGCTAAGGAAGAATGTGTGAAAATCGTTTCAAAACAGTGGCCGTTGAGTGTCCCGGAAAAATGCTATGGACGGACGGCCGGCCGGCACCACAGACAAAGTTGAGATCGGTATAGATCCATATTCGATTTGACCCTCCGGGGTCTGGAAGACCCTTCCCCAACAACCCGACGTGGAGGATATCACAATAACTTCTTTAAGGAAGTTAAAAGTGGGATTTAGATTTTAGGTGCGGAATCACACAAAAAGGTATACCTACGAGCGCAACCATGAGAAAAAGTATGATTACGAGCGTAATTACAAAAAAAATTGTGATTACGAATGTAATTATAATTATGGTTATGTTTAAGAATGTAATAATAATTTCGATTGTAATCATAATCACATATTTTAAGGTTTGCGATTACAAGTATAACAATAATTACAACTCATAAACACTTGATTATATGCATCTGATTATGCCCAACACTGTTGTGGAGGAACGAAAAATGGAGAGACATAGAGATTCTAATTTTCGCTCAGTTTTCCAGAAAGTTTGTCCAACAAAAACGCTTTTAACCCAATTTAAAACATTTTTACACAACTTTTCTGCTTTCCTTTGGATATTTGTTTTTTGATGATCTATTGCCCAAAAAATACACTTTGCGATTGTTTAATATAGTCGATCAGCCAAAAAAAAACACCTATTTTATCGTATTTTTGTGCCTTTTCCTAGGGCAACAAAGCAGCCTTTTCACTACCCATTCATGGTCACTGGTCACTATTGACAAAATATCGACGAAAAGTGGTGAGTGTTGACATAATATCGACCGAAAACAGTCACAGTGGTCAAAATATCTATCAAAATCGTTAAAATATCGACAAAAACTGGTCACTGTGGTCAAAATATCGACGAAAAGTGGTCACGGTGGTCGAAATATCGATCAAAATCGACAAAATTTCCACGAAAAGTGGTCACTGTGGTCAAAATATCTACGAAAACTGGTCACTGTTAACAAAATATCGATGAAAAGTGGTCACTGTTGACAAAATACCGACAAAAATTGGTCAGTGTTGAAAAAATATAAAAGAAAAGTGGTTAGGGTGGTCAAAATATCAACGAAAACTGGTCACTGTGGTCAAAATATCAACGAAAACTGGTCAGTGTTGACGTAATATCGACCAAAATAGTCACGGCGGTCAAAATATCTATCAAAATCGTCACAATATCGACAAAAACTGGTCACTGTGGTCAAAATATCGATGAAAAGTGGTCACAGTGGTCGAAATATCGATCAAAATCGACAAAATTTCCACGAAAATAGGTCACTGTGGTCAAAATATCAACGAAAACTGGTCACTGTTGACAAATATCGACGAAAAGTGGTCACTGTTGACAAAATACCGACGAAAATTGGTCAGTGTTGAAAAAATATCGAAGAAAAGTTGTTACGGTGGTCAAAATATCTATCAAAATCGTCAAAATATCGACAAAAACTAGTCACTGTGGTCAAAATATCAACGAAAACTGGTCAGTGTTGACATAATATCGACCGAAAATAGTCACAGTGGTCAAAATATCTATCAAAATTGTCAAAATATCGACAAAAACTGGTCACTGTGGTCAAAATATCGACGAAAGTGGTCACTGTGGTCAAAATATCAACGAAAACTGGTCACTGTTGACAAAATATCGACGAAAACTGGTCAGTGTTGAAAAAATATCGAAGAAAAGTGGTTACAGTGGTCAAATATCTATCAAAATCGTCAAAATGTCGATATTTCATTCATATATTTGGCCTGCATTTTTGCTTTTCCCCCATGGAGGGCTTTTCTTGGGCAAAAAGTCAGATATCTAGAGCAGAAAAACGCTTCTTTTTGGAAAGTAAGACTTTCTTGTCAATTTTAATATCCAAAATATACTCACAAACACAATCCTTAGTCTTTTATCCTCGGAAATAGGCATCTTCGATATTCTGAAGACAAAATAAAAACGTTTATTTACGTTTTATAGAAGGTTTTACCGGAATTGTGATTATTAACCACGATGGCAAGCCGACAAGACTCCTATAACAATCGAGAGGTTCTGAATTGAAGAAAAACAAAGCGTCTAGTACCTAATAAAAAATTAAATTAACAAAAAAGTAGGTATAATTTATGACGAATCTTAATTTCAATTGACCATGAAACCTTATTTGGTTATAAATACGGTAAAAAAAATTTATAATTTGTAATAAATTTTATTATCTGGATGATTTTTAGGTTGTTGCATTTTTTGTTTTTTCTTCATGGTACTACGTTATTAAATCTGGTATTTACGTCGCCCAATTATAAGCGAAAACGATGTCCCAATACGATGAAGCAGCAGCTGAAAAAGTTGAGGTAAAACAAATTTTCTGTGAATTATTTTATGATGATGATATTATTAGAGTCATCTAACGTCTCTCACTTCGCTCATTCGCGATATCGCCAACAAGCATGACTCGAGCGATAAAACGATCGAATCGATCACTAAGTTTCAAGCGAAATTGTCGCAAGAAGGAAAAATAACTTCTCACAATCAAGTACGTTTTATTAAATCTTAAATTTTGTTTAATATTTTCTTTATAGCAAAAACTAAAAGGATTATATCATAACGCTCTTAAAGATGTCGCACAAGAAGATAAATTGTTAAGAGATGCCCTTAGTACTATTAATAAAATTCGAACTGTTTGCAACGAGAGAAGACTTCAGGTATTAGAAGATTCTATTATCAAAATAATATATTATGGCAAAAGTATTGTGGACAAAATATTCTTTTGGGTGTTCATATTGAGTAGTAAAAAGTTATTGAGGTAGAGAAAGGAAAGAAAAGAAGAAAACACCCATCGCAATCTTACAGAATCTAACTAAAAGGAAAGTCCTTAAAACGTGTTTTTCGACAAGAAAATCGAGGAAAGAAGTGTAGGACGTAATCGTAATCGCAAGTTTCTTGATTACGATTACAATTATAATCGGAATTACGATTACAATTTTATTCGTATTTTTTTCTGCGATTACGATTGTAATCGCATTTTTTTATCGTTTACAATCGTAGGTAATCGTATTTTTTTCTGCGATTACAATCGTAATTGTAGTATTTTTTTTCTGCAATTACTATTATAATCGTATTTTTTTCTGCAATTAAAATCGTAATCGTATTTTTTTTCTGCGATTACAATCGTAATTGTATTTTTCAATTTTTTTTAAATTAAGAAAATACGATTACGCCCGTAATAGCTGAAAAAAATCCGATTACGACCTTAATCGCAGAAAAAATACGATTATAATGGTAATCGCAGAAAACTATATAATTACGATTGTAATCGCCGAAAAAAAAATACGATTACGATTTTAATTGCAGAAAAATACGATCATAATGGTAATTACAGAAAAAAAATACAATTACGATTGTAATCGCAGAAATAATACGATTACGATTGTAATTGTTAAAAAAATGCGATTATAATCGTAATCGCAGAAAAAAAACTAATACGATTGTAATCGTAATTGTAATTAAGAAACTTGCGATTACAATACGATTACGCACAACACTGGAGGAAAGTACCCTTAACCCAGTGAGACAAATTTTTTTTCAGTCTCTTCTTCCTTCCTGTTTTCATCCCTTTAGGAGTTTGGTTTAAATATGGTGTTAAAAATAAACCTTGAAAACCCAAATGGAACTACTGTTTCTTTGCCAAAACAATTGTTTCTACACCAAAAGAATCAAGGGAAACGACACAAAACCCGGAAAAAAGATGTTCAACGACTTTGCACCCGATAAAACTGTATTTCTGGGCTAAAATATTAAGGAAAACGACTTACATGTGTAAAACACTCGATTTCTTGATACAACGGATGTTTCTTTGCCAGAAATTAGAGGATAATGACCCAAAACCCGTTACAAAAAGATGTTAAAACACCCGATCATCCAATAAAACGGATGTTTCTACACCAATTAATCTAGGAAAACGAACCAAAACTTGTTTAGAAGGGTGTTTAAAGCTCAAACACCTGATAAAACGGATGTTTCTGCGCCAGAAAATCGAGGAAAACCATCCAAAGCCCAATAAAAAAAGATGTTAAACGCTCGAACATCCAATAAAACGGTTGTTTCTACACCGATAAATCTAGGAATACGATCCAAAACCCGGTTAAAAGAGCGTTTAAAGCTCAAACACCTGATAAAACGGATGTTTCTACACCATAAAATCAAGGAAAACATCCTAAGTTCAGTAAAAAAGACGTTAAACGCCCCAGCACCCGATAAAACAGTCGTTTCTTCACCAATTATAAGATCACGAACCTTAACCTGGTTAGAAGGGTGTTTAAAGCTCAAACACCTGATAAAACGGATGTTAGTGCACCAGGAAATTGAGGAAAATGTATCTAAACCCAGTAAAAATGATGTCACACAACACCCGATAAAACGTGCTCACCAGAGAGAACTTTTTTCAATAAAACTTTTCCCATAAATGGAACATTTTTTGGCTCAGAGTTTTCATAATATATTTCTTTTCAGCAAAAAGGAATTGGCCTCAGGGAAACATTCCACCGTGGAACGTTGATGAAAAGGCTTCTTATATCCGCGCAGACTTTACCTCTTTGGGTGAGCAAGCCTGGAATGTGTCCGCCACCTTTATGCGGAGCAATACCTGCCGAACCTAATTATACAGCGAAAGTAGGTTTATTATATTTTTAGTTCTTCTAATATTTTATTTAGCCTGGAGATATGGTGGCTGCTTACGTTCGGAACATCAACGCCACCAAAGAAGAGGAACCTTATCATTGGATTTTGGCAGAAGTCGTCTCTTTTAACCAAACTACTAACAAATATGAGGTTGGTATTTCTTAAAATTGCATTGAATAACTTTTGAATTAGATTGATGACATTGATGAGGAGAAAACACCGAAATCGACATTAAGCAGAAGTTTGGTGGTTCCTTTACCGTTGATGAGGGCCAACCCGGAAACAGACTCGCACGCACTTTTCCCCAAAGGGTCCCACGGTAAAAATTTTTGACATTTATTAATACTTTAAACATCTTCTTTAGTCATGGCGCTGTATCCGCAAACCACCTGTTTCTACAAAGGTCTCGTCCAAAGACTACCGAAAACGGCGCTTGACGACTATTTCATCATATTCGCCGACAAAAAATACGAAGGAGGTTACGCTCCGCCGTTGAAAATCGCTCAACAATACGTCATCGAATCAAAAGAAACTAAAAGAAGATCCTAGCATTCGCCAGGTCCGAGCCGCTGGAGCTCGGACGCTGAATCCGATTAACCACTTTATTTTCACATAAAATTCTATGAGAACTCTCTTAAAACTTCATTCAGTTCATGGTTAATCTTGCCTTTTATTTTCGAAAAATTTTGATGTTGCTGAAAAAACAAAATTGAAACTATTTTGTTGTAGCTCTTTTGTTTCTTTACTTCTTTTAATTTATCTGTTTGACGTTCTAGTAGATCGTTGCACAAATTTATTTCTTCAATCGTCAATGATACTTCTTCTGGACATATTCCTATCTCTTTTAATTTAAGATCGTAGTAGTATTTAACTGAAAAACTAACAAAAATTTTTTTTTAAATATGTATTTTTAGGTATGTTTTTTCTAATATTTTACTTACTCTGTCAATTCTTTGTTTTCACAAATTTTTTTTAGACGTTTAAATCTCTTCATGCGTTCCATAAAAGGCGCAGTATCTTCTTTTTCGCTTATCATGCAGCTTTTCTCACTTCTGTTTAATTCAGTCTGCACACTTTTTTCTTTTTCGTTGCCTAAAACTAATAAATAATCTTTTTTTTTTTTATTTTTTACGTTCGGTAGAAACGCCAATGTTTTTTATTTCTTGAATATACTGTGTGTATGTATTCGCCGTTTTAATTTGTCTAGTATTGACTCCTAGTTCGACCCCTTTGTTAAAATGTTGAACCGAAACGTCCGTTTTTTCTTCGTAAGTCTGCGTTCCGCTGGTTTTTCGCCGTTTTTCCATTTCCTCCGTTTGAGTCGATAAATCGGCTTTTGCAACTTTCATTTTATCAAAACAATCGCAGCGTTTATTAAAATCACATTTTTCAATAGAGTATTTTCTTCTTAAGTAAATATTGTCATCACTTTTACTTTCTGAAAGATAGTTTGAAGGCAGAGTTGGCATATTCATGAATATACGTGTTCATAAATGTACAACTTATTAACATTATTATTAATATTATAATAAAATCTAGGAATCAACAAAAAAATTGATTAATTTAATGCTTTTGTAGATTTTATGATATAGTAATATATAAAATACACAATTTTATATACAGGGTATCCGGAAACACATGGCATACGTTTGGGAGAGTGTTCAAAATGTGGTGTAGTTTAAAATGCGTTTGGATATGCAGGGTGCAAATCGACCAAAGAGACTCAATTTTTTTTTCCACTTATTTTTATCCAAAGAAGATGCATGAATTGGTAATATTAGGTGTACAAAATGAAACTCGGCTAAAATCTACAAAATTCAATTTACCCTGTGGCTGAGTGTCATTTTGTACACCTAATAAATAAAAATTGTAGGAAATTTAATTCTCTATAAATTTTCACTTAATTATTTTTTTCTAGGATGCGCCATTTTCGGAAAATAATTTTTTTTTTAAATTTTATCTTGAAAACAGTGAGTCCTAGAGAAAAAATGAATAGAATAAAAATTAAAGAGAGTTAAATTTCCAACAGATTTTATTTAGTGCATTTTTTCAATATCTGTAACGGTTTACGATTTACCAAGCCTTTAAAAATTAACCTTCTTAATGGTTATAATTCAATAACCTTCTTACACGGAGAAGGTCAACTTTTGATGGACTTTAACGCCTAAAATGTTCAAAATTTTGAAAAAATGAACTACTAGGTGTACAAAATGAAACTCGGCTAAAATTTACAAAATTCAAAACCCTGTAGCTGAGTTTCATTTTGTACACCTAATATTATCAGATAATCAGCATTACTCAACACATCTCTTTCTATGATTTCTAAAAGTGGTGATGGATCATCCCACAAGCTCATAAAAAATCGTTTTACCATTTATTGAATCAAGCACATTTAAATATTTTATCCTTCTGGATTCCTGTAATTTTTTTAATTTTTAACATTAAATTTTATTTTTATTAACCTCAACGTCCGATAAGCTATTGTGCCTCTTTTTCCGATGATTATTCAACGTAATGTCGCTTATAAAGACTTTTTTGCATTCATCACACTTAAAAAAGTAAAAATTCTTAAGGAAGTTAATATAGGAGGGGGAAGTATAACGAAGGTTGAAAAATATTCCAAGTTTTTTTTCCTGAAAAATTTTCCAAGTTCTTTTTTTTTTTTTTCAAATAATTTTCAAAGTTTTTATTTTCAAAAATTTTTCCAAGTTAAAAATATTTTCGGCGGGAAAACAGCAGCTGCAGGCATTAGGTGGGTCTTTTTGGCAGGAAAACAGTCCAAAAAATGTATATTTTTGGGGGGAAAACAGCACCAAAAAAAATCTTTATTTTTGGCAAGAAAACAGCCAAAAAATGTTTATTTTTGGCGAGAAAACAGCAAAAAAAATGTATATTTTTGGCGGGAAACAGCCCAACAATGTATAGTTTTGGCGGGAAAACATCCCAATAATGTATATTTTCGGTGGGAAACAGCAGCTGCAGGCGGTATTTTTGGCGGGAAAACAGTCCAAAAATGTATATTTTTGGGGGGAAAACAGCACCAAAAAAAAATCTTTATTTTTGGCGAGAAAACAGCCAAAAAAATGTTTATTTTTGGCGAGAAAACAGCCAAAAAAATGGATATTTTTGGCGGGAAAACAGCCCAACAATGTATAGTTTTGGCGGGAAAACATCCCAATAATGTATATTTTCGGTGGGAAAACAGCAGCTGCAGGCATTAGGTGGGTATTTTTGGCGAGAAAACAGTCCAAAAAATGTATATTTTTGGGGGCAAAACAGCACCAAAAAAAAAATCTTTATTTTTGGCGAGAAAACAGCCAAAAAAAATGTTTATTTTTGGCGAGAAAACAGCAAAAAAATGTATATTTTTGGCGGGAAACAGCCCAACAATGTATAGTTTTGGCGGGAAAACATCCCAATAATGTATATTTTTTGCCGGAAAACGCCCCAATAAAGAATATTTTTGGCGGGAAGCGGCCCAATAAAGTATATTTTTGGCGGGAAAACAGCCCAAAAAATGTTTTTACTTATTTTTAATATGTCGACTACCTTGAAGTTTGCTGTATTCAAAGATGCGGTAATGTCTGCTGTGAGGACTATTTTTTTCTTCAGAATATCTTCCATTATTTAAATTTTATATGAGAATCAGCCAAAAGGCAAATCTAGATTTGAATGGAAACTTCCAAGTTTCATGTTTTTCGTCATATGTTATAAAATAAGAGGAATTTTAGATGGAACGTAAATGGAATTTATTTCATCCTCACAGCCCTTTTGAGTTTACAGCAGGAAAGTACGCGCTTATTATATTAAATCAGGATCTAACTGTCCCTCCGCCTAAGATGACATTGTTATGGAACAAAGGTAAACTTTTTTTAAATTGTTTTTTTTCTTAAAATTGTTTAAGCTGAAGTCCGCTGTACTGTCGACGGTGGGACAGATAAGTGGTTTAACTATGTGAGGGAGAATAAATTAAAAATAAAAAATAAATTCCCAGAAGTTGTCTCTGGAGATTTCGACACGATACTTCCGAAAACGCTTAAAATGTGCCGACACAATGCAGTCCATATTGAAAAAACGCCAGATGAGAGTTTCTCTGATTTCCACAAATCCTTACAAGTTATAGGCGATGTATACAAGAAAAAAGTAAAAGAGAAAAGATTTTTTAAAATGTTGATAGTTGGATTCTGTGTTGATAGTGTGCAATAGTTCTGGACGGATCGATCACACATTTTCTAATTTGAACTCTTTAAGTATAATGAGTTTATTTTTCAACCAGGATCCTCCTCCAAGCGCTTTTTTGATTGGAGGATCATCTGTCACATGGCACCTTCATCGAGGGTTTCATAAAATCTATATTCCGCGCTATATGATAGAAAACAATGAATGGTGTGCTCTTCTTCCGTTTGAGCCGAAAAAGAGTTCAGTGACGACCACCGGACTCCAATGGGATCTTAGTAAGCAATTTTTTATGATTTGGATTTAATTTTTTTGAATAGAAAACAACAGTATTCAATTTGGAGGATTGATCTGCTCGTCGAACTCATATATTGGGCTTCCTCATATAACGATAGCGACGATGCAGAACTTCTTTGGTCAATGGGCGTCAACTCTCCATTTAGATCTGGAAAGAAACCCGCCGCTTAATTATGTGTTAATGCATAACTTTATGCGAGTGATGTCTTTTTATGCAAAAACGGAGAGATAAAGAACAGTCTGCTGTTCAGTGCTTAAAGAAGTTATTGCGATACCCTCGACGTTGGGTTTTTGGGGAAGGGTCTTCGAGACCCGGAGGGTCAAATCATTGATTTTTACCGATCTCAACTTTGTCTGTGGTTCCGGCCGTCGTAGCATTTTTCCGGAACACTTTACGGCCACAGTTTTTAACCGATTTTCACCAAATTTTCACAAAATCTTCCTTAGTCGGAGAACGACGAGGGCGATTTTTGAATTTCAAAAAAATGGCGGAGATATGTCTGTTTGAAATTTTAAAAAATTCGTTGCGGCCGTTTCACCAAATTTTCACCATTAGGTACTCCTTATATTTTTTTAAGAATTTTTGGTGTAAAAAAATTGACACTTTTTAATTATCATTTTTTTTAGTAGGGAGAAATTTTATACTTCTACCCATTACGAGAGGCACATCCGTAGGCCAAAGAGCCCATTATTTCTACCTTGGCACTTAGAAATTTTCGAAAAAAAGAACTTAGAAAATTTTTCAAAAAAAAAAAAAAGGAAAGGAAAGGAAAACCCGGAAAATTTTTCGGAAAAAAACAAAACTCGGACAATTTTTCAAAAATAAACTTGACAATTTTTCGAAAAAACAAACTTGGAAAATTCTCCTTTATACTTTCCTTCCCTTATACATCCCCTTCCGTTATACTTTCGTTCCCTTATACTTCCCCTTCCGTTATACTTCACCCTCTGTTATACTACCCCTCACTTAAACTTCCCCTCTCATATACTTCCCACTCCGTTATACTTCCCATCCCATAACTTCCCCTCCGTTATACTTCCCCCTCCTATTCAGATACTTCTCTTTAAGGAAGTTTTCGTTGGAAGCTCTTCAAACCAGTATTTTAATTCAGATTCGTAATCTACGCCGAATTTCAAGTAGCTTTGACATATTATGACCTCTTTGGACAACTTTAAAAAATGCCAAATGTAAAAATAATGAAGTTAGGACCTCTCTGCGCCACCCTGTATAAAACTAAAATCTACCAATTGTAGCCGATTCCTTGTCCAAAAATATGGGGATATTTTACATTTAACTATTTTTTTTTCTAGGAGTTGGGACACAATGTGTATATCGAGATTCACGCGAAAAATTTACCTTTCTTTTTAACCTCCTTTTTGTTTAATAAAATCCCAACCCCATGTGAACCATGACATTTTTTTAAAAACGAGAATAACCAGTTTCTTAGGTAAGAGACAACAATATGCTATCATCTCAAATTGTTCGTCAGCTTTCTTTCTCCAAAAGGTAAATAAAATTCCGTTTTTAATGGCTCAGTTTTTATCAAAGTTTATCTCTTAAGGAAAAGAGGATGTTGATGTTTATGGACTAATGGTAAGATACTTTTTATTGTTTTTTTCAGTTCAGATGGAGAATAATGAAGAAGTGAAGTTTCTTTCCTACTGCTGTTCCTGCTGTGAAGTTTCTCATCTGACGCTTGAAGCACTTCATGAGCACGTTTCCAAAAATCTCCAAGAATTAACCGCCATCGGTGATCTCCAAAATGAAGGAATATCACGCTATCTCGCTCCTCAAGACTGTAGACAAAATTTAAAATTATTTAAATGTAAATTTTGCAATTATGGTACAGCTTCCAACGTCCTATTTAAAGACCATATTCGTAATCATGATGCCAAGAATTATCAGTGCAGAATCTGTGAATTCTCTTGCGCAAAATGCGATCTCTTCGATAAGCACAAAGAGCTGCACAGAAGAAAGAAGGATTCATCAAATTCTATTGAGAACCCGCTAAACAAACCCAAAAGCTACAGTTTACGATCATCAAAAACGAAGAATCCAACAAAAAGCGATCTCTTCGATAAGCACAAAGAGCTGCACAGAAGAAAGAAGGATTCATCAAATTCTATTGAGAACTCGCTAAACAAAGCCAAAGCAACATTTCACGATCATCAAAAACGAAGAATCCAATGACCATTTCATGCATTACATTTCTATGTAATGGATGTCAAAAGAAATTTACTACCTCAGCTAAATTAAAAGAACATTTTGAAACTGTGCATAAAGTGAAGATTTTAAGAAATCAGAAGATTATTCATGCGTTGAATGCGATTTTAGGTGTTCAAATGACGATATTTTAAGATCACATATAAGAAATCATTGGTTTTTCTGCTATCATTGTCATTTAACTCCTCAACTTTGAAAAAGTTGAAAATTCATATTAAAAGTCATTTTAAGGTCTTCCATTTAAAGTGCGATTACTGTGACTATAAAACCTGTGTTAATAACCACTATGAGAGACATAAAAGACGCATACTGGAGATAAGCCGTTTAGATGTAAATTATGTAGATATAGAAGTGCAACTGCTTACAATTTGAAAGTTCATGAAAGGACTCATTCGGGCGAAAAGCCATTTTGTGTCGTTTTTGTGATTATAAGTGTACAACATCATCTAAACTGAAAATACACCATGAAACGCATACAGGGTTGAGGTCTTACTCTTGTAATATTTGCGATTACCGATGCTCAACTTCTGGAAGGATGAACGATCACAAAAGGATACATAAAAGGGAAAAACTTGTTTGTTCAAAATGTAAATTCACTTGTTTCAAAATAGGAAGATTTAAAATCCACCAAAGAAAACATTCTGGGAAAAAAGCTTTTGCGTGCGAATTCTGCGAATATGTCGCTGTCGACTCATATAATCTTAAATTGCACGTCATGATTCATACGGGTGAAAAGCCATTTTCTTGTAATCTTTGCTCGTACAAATCGACTACTGCGAGTAAACTGAAAAGACACAAAAGTCTTAAGCATAGTTGACCGTTTGTTGATTTATGAAATTGTCCTTCAAAAAATTTTTATTAATGAACTTTAGAAAGAAGTTGAATTTTATTTTCTTATTGTGCAAGTGCCTTAAGTTTTAAAAGTTTTATTTTGTTGAGGTTTAAAACCTAAAGCATGTAAAATGTTTGATGAATTATATAAAATTGAAATAAATGATGACTTTAGTTTGGTACAACGCCGATTTTTAATTGTTTATTGACTTTCTCTAAAGGAAGATATTGTGACACCCTTGATAGATCTTCTAGAATTTTGTTGTGCAAATTTTTCAAAACAAAAAGGAAAATTTTTTAAGTACAAAATACTTGAAATTTTACTTCCCCTCCTTAAGCTTCCCTTCCTTTATACTTCCCCCTCCTATATTCCCTTCTCTTCAAGGAAGTTTTCCGTAGTAGCTTTCAAACTAATACTTTTAACTTCCTTAAAGAAGTTATTGTGATACCCTCGACGTCAGGTTTTTGGGGAAGGGTCTTCCAGACCGGAGGGTCAAATCGAATATTGATCTTTACCGATCTCAACTTTGTCTGTGGTGCCAGCTCAACCGATTTTCACCAAATTTCTCTAGTTGGTGAACAAGAAACTAACGAGCGCGATTTTTGAAATTCGAAAAAATGGCGGAGATATGTCTGTTAGAAATTTTTAAAAATTCGCTGCGGCCAAACCGTTTTTTAACATTAATTATCATTTTAGTAGGGAGAAATTTCATACTTCAACCCCTTACGAGAGGGACCTCCCTTGGGCAAAAATCCCATTATTTCTACCTTGATACTAATAAAAAAAATTAAAAAAAAAAAACTTCGAAAATTTTTTGAAAAAATACATGAACTTTCCCCTCAGTTATACTTCCCCTCCTTTGTAGTTTCCTCCTCCGTTATACTTCCCTCCTTTGTAGTTTCCTCCTCCGTTATACTTCCCTCCTTTGTAGTTTCCTCCTCCGTTATACTTCCCCTCCTTTGTAGTTTCCTCCACCGTTATACTTCCCCCCCGTTATACATCCCCCTCCTATATTTTTACTTCTCTATAAGGAAGTTTTCGTTGGAAGCTCTTCGAACTAGTACTTGTTTTTCTTCATTGATTAAATTTTCTCAGAGAAAATCATAAAAAGGCCATATAATCGGTCATTATTGTATGGCAAAAAAATAATCTAAGATATTCCTTGAAGTGCTACAAGTGGTAAATACATAATAACAACAAACTTTTAAAATAATTAATTCAAAGAAAAAAAAGAATCAACACTGATTATTTATTTATTGTATTAGATAGTTAAAATTCGATTTTGAAAATCGATGGTTGTAAGTTGCTGGAAATCTTTTGACATTTTTGACTTTTTTCATTGGTGACAGTTAAGACCCACGTGGAAAAATATATTATTGTTTTCTCATGTCTTAAGAGATTTTTGTTAAAAAATTGTGATTCTCTAAAATTGGGGAAATGTAGGTAAGTTGTCCACATTGGTTTGAGGTCCAAGGTTTTGTTTTGATCCCCCGATCACGAGAGGAAAGAAAGGTTTTCCTAAATTTTTTTTATAAGGGGGAATAAAAAAATAAAAAGGTCAACAGCTGTGTTATCAAATTCCTCGAGAATGACTTCGATTTTATTAATTTTATTACAGTCTATAAATTTTTAGTTTTTAATTATCATTAAGTCTGATAGGTGGGGAAGGCATTTCCGTATCTTCATTTTTTGAAAAGAGGATTTGGTAAGTTGTCTTATCTTTTTTTTTTCTTTCTCTCTTTTCCCCTCCTGGATTACACAGAATAATCTGGTTATTCAACTCATTAAAAATCGAAATAAACCAGTTTTTAAAGTGCTAGACTGCATTTTATCTTTTTATTAATTTTTCCCAAAAATTAATTCAATGTAATTAATTTTGTCCTTGAGTTTTGGCCTATCCTTAAAATTTTCTTTTTGTCAGGTCATGTAAGGTGAACAGATTTTGTATGGAGTTGCGACATTTGATACGAAAAAGGAGCGGAAACAAACTTTTGTATCGTCTCAAAATGGATATGATGTTCGAAGCGTATTTGTCCCACGATTCCGACCGTTTGGAGTCCGACGACATTCCGCAGACGAATGAACCTGTTTGGATACTTGGGAAAAAATACAGCTCAGTTGAAGGTTCGGAATTGTGTTTTATCTTTACGATAAGCCCTGTATTTATGAACGTTCCTTAAGGAACCCTTTTCTCAAGGCTTCCTTGACGTTGCTTGTGTTTATGAAGTGATCTGCGCCTTCAAATTCTTATTGGCTAAATAACAGGAATCCTTCCGATACTCTTATTTTAGTACCTTAAGCAGTCCTCTAACGGAGGGCTTTCATTGGCTAAATAAACGGAATCCTTCAGATTTTTACTCGTCTTTTTCAAGATAGCTACTGAGGCACCTTAAGGAGTCCTCAAGCAGAGGGCTCTCATTGGCTAAATATGTAAAAGGAATCCTTCCGATTTCTCCCATTTCTTAAGGTAGCTATTGAGGTGAGGTACCTTAAGCACTTCTCAAACGGTGGGCTTTCATTGGCTAAATAAAAGGAATCCTTCTGATTTTACCCCGTTTTTTTCAAGGTAGCTATTGAGGTTCCTTAAGGACTTAAGGAGTCCTCAAACAGTGGGCTTTCATTGGCTAAATAAAAGGAATCCTTCTGATACTCTTATTTTAGTACCTTAAGCAGTCCTCTAACGGAGGGCTTTCATTGGCTAAATAAACGGAATCCTTCAGATTTTTACTCGTCTTTTTCAAGATAGCTACGGAGGCACCTTAAGGAGTCCTCAAGCAGAGGGCTCTCATTGGCTAAATATGTAAAAGGAATCCTTCCGATTTCTCCCATTTCTTAAGGTAGCTATTGAGGTGAGGTACCTTAAGCACTTCTCAAACGGTGGGCTTTCATTGGCTAAATAAAAGGAATCCTTCTGATTTTACCCGTTTTTTCAAGGTAGCTATTGAGGTTCCTTAAGGACTTAAGGAGTCCTCAAACAGTGGGCTTTCATTGGCTAAATAAAAGGAATCCTTCTGATACTCTTATTTTAGTACCTTAAGCAGTCCTCTAACGGAGGGCTTTCATTGGCTAAATAAACGGAATCCTTCAGATTTTACTCGTCTTTTTCAAGATAGCTACGGAGGCACCTTAAGGAGTCCTCAAGCAGGGGCTCATTGGCTAAATAAAAGGAATCCTTCCGATTTCTCCCATTTTAAGGTAGCTATTGAGGTGAGGTACCTTAAGCACTTCTCAAACGGTGGGCTTTCATTGGCTAAATAAAAGGAATCCTTCTGATTTTACCCGTTTTTTTCAAGGTAGCTATTGAGGTTCCTTAAGGACTTAAGGAGTCCTCAAACAGTGGGCTTTCATTGGCTAAATAAAAGGAATCCTTCTGATACTCTTATTTTAGTACCTTAAGCAGTCCTCTAACGGAGGGCTTCATTGGCTAAATAAACGGAATCCTTCAGATTTTACTCGTCTTTTTCAAGATAGCTACGGAGGCACCTTAAGGAGTCCTCAAGCAGAGGGCTCTCATTGGCTAAATATGTAAAAGGAATCCTTCGATTTCTCCCATTTCTTAAGGTAGCTATTGAGGTATCTTAAGGACTAAGGAGTCCTCTAAAGGAGGGCTCTCATTGGCTTAATTAAAAGAATCCTTCTGATTTTACCCTGTTTTTTTCAAGGTAGCTTTTGAGGTTCCTTAAGGACTTAAGGAGTCCTCAAACAGTGGGGTTTCATTGGCTAAATAAAAGTAATCCTTCTGATACTCTTATTTTAGTACCTTAAGGAGTCCTCTAACGGAGGGCTTTCATTAGATATCCTTTTGGTGAAGGAAAGGAGAGTTTCAAGGGACGTTTACAAATACGGGCCAACATAAATACAAATATCTGATGTTATTTTTTCAGATATTGAGCTGATTAGGAATGATATAAAATCTAGACTTTGGTTTACATATCGGAAAAACTTTATTCCGATTGGCGACTCTGGAAAAACTTCTGATAAAGGATGGGGTTGTATGCTTCGCTGTGGGCAGATGTTGCTCGGTCAGGCACTTCTCAACAACCATTTAGGCCGTGATTGGCTCTGGAATGTCGCCTCCGTCGAAGATAAATATCTTAAAATACTTAAGATGTTCGAAGATCGCAAATCCGCCACTTATTCCATCCATCAGATTGCTCTCATGGGTGCTTCCGAGGGGAAACAAGTTGGCGACTGGTTCGGTCCCAACACCGTCGCTCAAGTTTTAAAGTAATTTCCCATTTTCTTTTAAATTAAATTTATTTTTTATCTTTTAGAAAACTTTCCCAATACGATGACTGGAGCAATCTTGCTGTACATGTTGCTTTAGATAACACAATTATTTTAAGTGAAATCCGTAAGTATCGAAAAAGCCATTTTTGAAATATTTAATATGAATTTTAGGTTCTATTCAAAGAACAAGATGGAAACCTTTGGTTCTTATTGTTCCTCTACGATTAGGAATAAACGAAATTAATTCTATTTACATCCAAGGTCTCAAGGTAAAGTTTATTTTTTGGTTATATTCATATTTCCTTAATTTATGAGAGAAGATATTCGTATCCTCAGTAAATACATTACGAATACGAATATATTCGTATATTTTTAAATACTTGTAAGTACACGTATTCATATTCGTCCCATAAATACGAATATATCATATTCGTCCCATAAATACGAATATATTTGTATATTTTAAATACTTAACAGTAAGTACACGTATACATTTAAGAGTGAATGTTCAAATTTCCAGTAAATACACTTATTTACTGAGGAAATACAAATATTCACTCTTAAATACGTGTATTCGCCATGAAATAATTAGAAATACGAATATATTCATATTCGTCCCATAATAAATACTAATATATTGATTTCTAAACGTATTATATTCGTATTTACAGAATTATGTGTGAATACTAGGGGGGCAAGCCCCCTGAGGCCTTCGGCCTCCAACCCCCTCCGGCTACATCCGGATTTTTAACCGTATAGAAGACGTGCTCTGTTGCGCAGGGAAACCGCAATAGTTTGAAAGTCGTATGTTTTTTGCAAATAGTAGAAAATTTGCTCTAAGGTGGAAGTCCCCAATAAATTAGCTCTTCTGTACGCGGGGGTAGTTGTGCGACTTCATTTGGATTTTGGTCCGCATAGAAGACGTGCTCTGTTGCGCAGGGAAACCGCAATAAGTTTGAAAGTCGTATGTTTTTAGCAAATAGTAGAAAATTTGCTCTAAGCGGAGGAAGTCCCCATAGAATGTGCTCTTTTGTACGCGGGTGTAGTTGTGCGACTACATTTGGATTTTGGTCCGCATAGAAGACGTGCTCTGTTGCGCAGGGAAACCGCAATAAGTTTGAAAGTCGTATGTTTTTTGCAAATAGTAGAAAATTTGCTCTTAGCCCAGGAAGTCTGCAATAAATTTGCTCTTCTGTACGCGGGTGTAGTTGTGCGACTACATTTGGATTTTGGTCCGCATAGAATCGTGCTCTGTTGCGTAGGGAAACCGCAATAAGTTTGAAAGTTTGATATTTTTTGCATGTAGCAGAAAATTTGCTGTAAGGTGGAAGTCCGCAATAAATTTGCTCTTCTGTACGCGGGTAGTAGTGCGACTACATCTGGATTTTGGTCCGCATAGAAGACGTGCTCTGTTGCCCAGGGATACCGCAATAAGTTTGAAAGTTTATATTTTTGGTACGCAATACAAAATTTGCTCTAAGCTGAGGAAATACCCTTACAGTTTTCTCTTCTGAACGCGGGTGCAGCTCTTGTCCGACTACATCCGGATTTTGGTCCTCACAGAAAACGCGGTCTGTTGCGCAGGGGAACGTAGTCGGTTAGCATGTTAGATATTTTGCATCTACCAAAGAGAGAATTTGCTCTGCGTTGAGGGAGTTCCACATTTATAATTGCTCTGCACGTGGTTCTTGTTGGGTGGGGGGGTGTAGCTTCCTTTCGGCATAACTGTCTGTCTTCTGTTGCCGATGAAATCGCCCAAGTTAGCATGCTTGACATTTTCTGGAACTCGAGTACTGATTTGTTATGCGTTGAGGGAGTTCCACAATTATATTTGCTCGGCACGTGGATCTTGTTGGGGGGGGGGGGCGTATAGCCCTTTCAGTTTAAGGTTTCGTCTTTGTTGCCTCGAAAATCGCCCTATGTAAGCAGGCTAGAAGTAACCTCTTTCCACCGTTTTGGAATTTTTTAGGTAGAAAGGGACTTTATTCGTGTTCCTCGACCCAAAAAACGTTAGAGATCATGTTTTGGTCGAAATCAAAAAATATTTTCCCCCTAAATAACGGGCCCAATATGGCAAAAATCGAGAGTCGGAATTTACTTATAAACTTAAAAATTCATATCTCAGCTTGTGTTAAAGCCACAGAGACCCTCCTAGG
This sequence comes from Orius insidiosus, assembly GCA_014119065.1. Taxonomy (NCBI): domain Eukaryota; kingdom Metazoa; phylum Arthropoda; class Insecta; order Hemiptera; family Anthocoridae; genus Orius; species Orius insidiosus. The sequence continues at coordinate 26,982 of JACGAQ010000480.1, forward strand.
CTTATTTGAAAGATTAAAGTCCCTTCTTTTTATATTTTTGGTCCGGTTCTTTTACTTCCATTCTTCTACCTAAAACCCCATAGAAAGATAGATTTTTCTCAACTTACTTTTGAATTTTTTTAGCCCAGTTAGAATTTTATTAGAGATCCACCGAATTTTTCTAGCCTTGTATCGCTGCCCTCTACCCCAAAATAAATGTTCATCAAAATCGGTTCACCCGTTCTCGAGTTATAAAATAAAAACTTAAAATCTGACGAAATCTCAAGGGGGTACCCTTATCGAAACGCGGGGATACCGAAAAACCCTTTATTTCAATTCCAGTTCGAATCAGGATTTTTTTGGCAGGAACGGACTTCATATCGTGTTCCTCGACCCAAAAAACGTTAGAGACCAAGTTTTGTCGAAATAAAAAATACTTTTTTCCGCTTCAATAACCGGGCCAGAAATGGCGAAAATCGGGAGTCGGAATTTGACTTATAAATTAAAAAATTCATATCTCAGCTTGTATTGAAGCTACAGAGCCGCTCCTAAGCTATTCGAAAGCTTAAAGTCCCTCTTTTTTTATTTCTTCGTCCGGTAATTTTCGACAACTCCATCTACCCTAAAACCCCGTTGAAACAAACAAAATTTCAATCTACTTATGAATTTTTTAATCTACTTGGAATTTTTCAGACCTCACCGATTTTTCTAGGGTTGATTTCTACAGCCTGCACCCCCAAAAAAGTTTCATCGAAATCGGTCCACCCGTTCCCGAGTAATAAAATAAAAACTAAATTTTATCAAAATCATAAGGGTACCCCTTATAAAATCCCGGGAGCGCGGCAGCGTTCCGCACCGAATTTTGACACGGATTTTAAAAAATCGGGAAAAATGGTTAGCAAACTCCGAACCCAATATTATATATCAAAAGACGCGGAATTTGTCTACTTTCACGTGGTGTAGTCTGTTTTAAAATATAAAACATCTTATATTTTTAAAATGCCGAAAAACCAGAGAAACCGTGAAAAACGGCGTTTTTTTCGGCAACTTTTTTCGGCAACTTTCGAATTAAATATCTCCGGCCCTGTTCAAGCTACAGAGCTGCGCCGAAACACTCCAGCTGGCTTTTCGGCTAAAGTTTCGAACCTTTTTGTCCGGTGTCTCTATCTGTTATAGTTTTTTTTCGGCGAATTAAAAACCGTGGATTTATAGCATTTCTGTACATTTCGAAAAAAAATTTCAAAAATAAAAAAAAAAAATACTTCCGGATTTTTTAAAAATACGCGACAAAAATTAGGTTAAACAGGACACTTAAAATAACATAGAGTATTTTTTTCAAAAAATCTAGATTTTTTCCCGAATTTTAAGAAAATGGGAAGTCGAAAAAACGGGAAAAAAAACGTCAAAAAGAGGCCTTTTTTAGCGTTAAACTCGCGAAAAAAAATTATAAAATAGAATTCTAAAATACGCCCTTATTTTTCCCGTGAAATTCAAGCGAAAAGACGGTAACGAAAGAAGTCCGGTATTTTTAGAGCGATTACAGCGCGGCCTGGAGGTTTTTGAAGTTGATTTTCGATTTTTTCTCCTCGTCGGTCCCTGGGTTAGCGCTATATATATATGGATAATCGTATTTGAATACGAATATGCCCAACACTGGTTTCATAAGAATTTGGGTCTTTTTCCTAAAATCATTTTTTTTTTCCAGGCCTGTTTTACTTTTCCTCAAAGTCTTGGTGCGATTGGTGGTAAACCAAATCATGCTCTTTATTTTATTGGAACAGTTGGTAAGAATGACTTTAGATTAATTAAACACTTGATTGAATTTTCTTGAAGGTAATGATGTGATATTTTTGGACCCTCATGTGACCCAAATCTCAGGAAGTGTACATAATAATAAGCAGACTGAGCAGGACAGAAAAACGGACAGTTCTTACCATTGTCCTCAAGCAAGCCGTCTTCATATTCTTCATATGGATCCATCTATCGCTGTGGTTTGTATTTAATTTTTGAAGAATCTGACTAATCCCTTTATCTTAGGGATTTTTCTGTAAGACTCATGAAGATTTCGAACTCCTCGTCAAAACGATCAGAGAGACGATCGCGTTGGAAAAACAGCCGCTTTTCGAAATCCGGGACGAATGCCATGTCCCGTGGGCAGAAAAAGGTCAGGAGGCGACCTCGTTGAGCAATGGTAATGATTCGCTTGTTCTAAACGAGAGTGGAAAACCACGAAAACGGAGTAAAGAAATCTTATCAGTTTTTCCTTGCGTTTCAGCTCAACGACACATCAACGACTCCGATGAAGACTTGAAATTATTGAGTAAATTCTGAAGACAAAAATTAACCTGTACATAGTAGCTCATTTTATTGTTTTTCCCATTTTGTATAATTATCATACATAATGCATTTTTTTATTTAAAAAAACCCTATGTAATATTGTAAATTAATTTTTTAATCTCTTGAAATTATCCCCCAATTTTATGTTATTTTGAAAATTTTATTACATAGAAAAAGTTGATTCTATGTATCATTTTTGTTTTGTTTTTCATTTAAAAGAAAGTGCCTTTTATTTACAGAACTTTAAGATTTGCGTTTGTATAAACTTATGCTTTTTATTGTAACTTGACTGAAATACAAAGGTTTTGATGTTTTTTGAAAAGTTAGGATTAATTTTTTTTCACCTTGAGATTCTTGAAAAAAAAAATTGTTGGAAGATCACTGGTTAAAGTCATTTGAGGCCATAAAACCAGAAAGCAAGACGTGATTGGGAGATTAATCAGTCGTTAAGTTATTTAGGCCTGTATTTTTAAACGTTACTTGAACTTTCCTTAACCAAAAGGATACCTTGAACACCCCTTTTCACGATGTCACCATAGACAGTAGACACTATGAACATTGTGCTTCTAAATAGCTATTGTAGGCAACATAAAAAAACGCTAATTATTAATTACTTACTAAATATGAGACTATATGTTATTCTTTTTCTTCTTGTCTAACCGATTATTGCAAGGAGGGCGAGGGAGTGCAGGACCCAGGTGGGGCTTTCGCCATATTGCCATGGCGCCCTTTCAAGGGCGGAGGGCCAACTACCTAGGGAGTGGACATAAAATGGTAACATGATCCGAAGCTTCCATGTGTACCAATCTATGCAATCAGCAAATCAGAAATCATTCTCAAACTATGTATAACTAAATATCCATTTCTAAATAATTTAATTTGTACAAAACCAGTGATTAATTTGCTAAATTAATACCAATAAATTTTTCGGCTTCTTGGTAAAAAGAGCGGGAACATCCCCACCTTCAGTCTCTACACCACAGACATGTTCAAACAAGTCCGGGTAGCTTTTTTTTCTCTCGTTCTACACCATCTTTTACTCAAGGTGCGTAAAATTTTTAATACACCTGTTATTACTAAAACCCCCTGATTCGAATAACGTTTCTCCAATAACGTTCCTTTAGGACCCCTTTTCTCAAGGTTTACTTGATTATCCTTCCTTGACGATACTTTGTTTTGTGAACCTCCTGGAAGTGATCTGTTCCTTAAAATAAAGGAATCCTGATTTTCCTTGCTCACGGCGACATAATCCTTGATTTCACTTAAATTGTCCAAGTTAAGGAACAGAAAAGGAATGTTCAAGGTATCCTTTTTGTTAAGGAAAGGAGATTTTCAAGGAATTTTACAAATACTGGCCTTATGCCATAAAGCGGTCGTTAAATCGTGATTTAGGTCATAAAACATTCGTCAGGTCGTCCTTTACGCCGTAAACAGTTGTCGCTTGGGCAATTAATCAATCGTTAAGTCGTCGTTTAGGCCACTAAACGGTCGTTAGATGTTGATTTAGTTCATAAAACACCCGTCAAGTCATATTTAGGCCACTAAACGGTCGTTAAATCGTGATTTAGGTCATAAAACAGTCGTTAGGTCGTCCTTCACGCCGTAAACTGTTGTCACTTGGGCAATTAATCAATCGTTAAGTAGTCGTTTAGGCCACTAAACGGTCGTTAAGTATTGCTTTAGGTTATAAAACACTCGTTAGGTCATATTTAGGCCACTAAACGGTCGTTAAATCGTGATTTAGGTCATAAAATAGTCGTTAGGTCGTCTTTCACGCCGTAAACTGTTGTCACTTGGGCAATTAATCAATCGTTAAGTAGTCGTTTAGGCCACTAAACGGTCGTTAAGTATTGCTTTAGGTTATAAAACACTCGTTAGGTCATATTTAGGCCACTAAACGGTCGTTAAATCGTGATTTAGGTCATAAAATAGTCGTTAGGTCGTCCTTCACGCCGTAAACTGTTGTCACTTGGGCAATTAATCAATCGTTAAGTAGTCGTTTAGGCCACTAAACGGTCGTTAAGTATTGCTTTAGGTTATAAAACACTCGTTAGTCATATTTAGGCCACTAAACGGTCGTTAAATCGTGATTTAGGTCATAAAAGTCGTTAGGTCGTCCTTCACGCCGTGAACAGTTGTCACTTGGGCAAGTAATCAATCGTTAAGTAGTCGTTTAGGCCACTAAACGGTCGTTAAGTATTGTTTAGGTCATAAAACACTCGTTAGGTCATATTTAGGCCACTAAATGGTCGTTAAATCGTGATTTAGGTCATAAAACAGTCGTTAGGTCGTCCTTCACGCCGTAAACGTTGTCGCTTGGGCAATTAATCAATCGTTAAGTCGTCGTTTAGGCCACTAAACGGTCGTTAGATGTTGATTTAGTTCATAAAACACCCGTCAAGTCATATTTAGGCCACTAAACGGTCGTTAAATCGTGATTTAGGTCATAAAACAGTCGTTAGGTCGTCCTTCACGCCGTAAACTGTTGTCACTTGGGCTATTAATCAATCGTTAAGTCGTCGTTTAGGCCACTAAACGGTCGTTAAATCGTGATTTAGGTCATAAAACATTATTCATCCTATAGGCCAAAAAAGTCGTCATTTAGGAAGCATATCAGTAGTTAAGTCATTATTTTAGCCACTAAACAGTCGTCAAATCTTCATTTAGGTCACAATATTTAACATTTGCACAATTTAACAGTCGTTAAGTTGCATTTACGCAGTTTTAATCATTCTTCAAATAATTAATCGATTAGGAGTTTATCCTTGATGATATTTGTCACCTTTTCCAAAAACATCAAATGAATTTTAACTCCTCATATTGGAAGTTACAGTCAATCGACTAATCGATTGTTGTTAGGGTTTCAAAAGTTTAATAAGAAAACTAGATTTATTTACAAAGAATTAAAAATACAAGAATTTCACTGACTAATCTTTAGCGAATATGAATTTTCCTCGCATATGATTGGGTAGAGGTATTATCTGAGGGCATGGAACTTGACCGGGTATTTCGCAGATGCAATGTCGCTGACACCCGTAACCGAAATTGCTGGGTTGTCTTTCTTCTCTTTCGCTTGAGCTTCCAATTCTAAAACTTTCTCCGTTTTTCCGACTACTTTAATGAGATGCTCCATTATCTCTTCTTTTTTCTTTCCAAAAATGTCTATTAGCATTTCTTCGCCATTGTCTGAAACGAATTTAAGTAAGAAAAGAAGAGAAATTGTGGCTTACCATAGTAGAAACGAAGAAATGGCGTTGGAGTCATATTTTTAAATGTTATTATTTGGACGTTAGGGTTACGATATTGCATTTGAGGTAAATACCAGAAGACAAAATCCCTGAAAGCATTCATAAATCAAGATTTAGCTCTAAACGTTCTGGACCCTTATAAAATCAAATTTTCAATATTACCTAGCTTCTTTACTGTGTTCTCCGTAGTTGTTGTAATTTATTGAGAATACTTTGATACTATCTTTTAAAAAGAGTTTCCCTTGTTCTAAATATTTAATTGTTCTCCTAACGGGAGCTGCTCCTTTCATAAAGGCATTTTTTTTTTTTTTATAAAACAATTTACCATAAACGGGTAGAAAATACAAATAATTTACAGTAATAAACTTCAGTACAGTAGGTTCGAAGAAATACTGGTTACAATGAAAGCAATGAGAGCAATGTCGCCAACAATATATTTTTGTGCTAGTTATATTTTAATTTCTTTCATAGACGAACGATGATTTGTCGACGATTTCTTTGATTTTAACTTCCTTACTAATTTTACGGAGTTATAGTACGTCGGTTCGATATCTCTGGCCTTCGTTCTGGGAACCGGGCATTAAAGAAGTTATTGTGATACCCTCGACGTCGGGTTTTTGGGGAAGGGTCTTCCAGACCCCGGAGGGTCAATTCGAATATTGATCTTTACCGATCTCAACTTTGTATGTGGTGCCGGCCGGCCGTCCGTAGCATTTTTCCCGAACTTTTCACGGCCACAGTTTCCATCCGATTTTCACTCAATCTTCCTTAGTCGGAGAACAAAATGTAACGAGGGTGATTTTTGAATTTCGGAAAAATGGCGGGGATATGTCTGTTTAGAATTTTAAAAACTGCGCTGCGGCCGAACCGTTGGTCCCATTTTCACCAAAGACCCCTTATATTTTTTACAAATTTTTGAAGTGATAAAATTGTCACTTTTTAATTAGGTATCACATTATTTACTAGGAAGAAATTTCATACTTCCACCCGTTATGAGAGGCACATCCCTAGGGCAAAGAGCCCATTATTTCTACGATACCTCTACCTCTGTTATACTTCCCCTCCTTGTACTCCCCTCCGTCATATTTCCCCCTTAATACTTCCCCCTCCTATATTGTTCCTTCTCTTTAAGGAAGTAGCCGTCGGGGCCTGCTCAAGACTATTAGTTCCTCTTTTAGGTAGATTTTGAAGAAATGAAATGTTTTTGTACTTTAATTTTTTTTAATTTTATTTTTTGTAGTTTATGAAGATTTTTTTTTTCTTCTTCCAGAGAAATTGGTTTCGCTCACAAATTTTTAAAAAATTCATAATTTTGTTTCTTCTTTTGTCAAATTCTTGAAATAGAAGTTCATATTTTTCCTTACAAATTTTTAGATTCATATTTTTGTTTCCTTTTTTTAGATAGGGTGATTTTAATAATGCAGGGATTTATATTTTATGCACTTTTTATTTTATTTTTTAAATTAATATTTTGTTGGGCAAAATTTTGGTTAGAAAGATGTAAGTTATTGCTAAATATGTATTATTATAATTATAAATATGTTTATTTCAAAATAACTACATAGTCGGTAGGTCCACTCCCAGCTTGATTGATTTCAATATTGTATAAATCAAATCTACGAGTTCAGATTTTGATCTGAAATAAAAAAGTAGAGGTGAAAAAAATTATGAATTATATAAACTTACTTGCAATTTGAAATGTCGTTTTTCTGGCAAGTTTTAGACGATATATCAAATGTCTTAGTTTTCTCACATTTTCCGACTTTAATAGAACCATCTTGAAAGCAAGCTATATAATGGTGGCAGTTGCCTGAAAAAGGATGTTTTGTGTGTTCGCCTGGTTGAAGTGAGTCGGGAGCGGGCATCGGAACCAAGAGCACAACTCGTATTGACCGTTTTGTCCGATATTGCATGTTAATAAAGCTGGCTGCTGACATGCTTTCTTCTCACCATCGGTCGCCTCGCGGCAAATCTTTACTTTGTCGTCAAAATCATACCCGTTTTGCATTTTTCCATTTTCGCTGTACCATTATAACATCGATAATAAGCACTACACTCTCTATAGTCTTGAAATATTCCATACAATCTTGGGCAATCCTTCGTCTTCTTCGCTGGTTCTGGATAAAACATTATCTTTTTAAAATATTTATTTTCTTTTTTTTATCATTTTATTCATATTCATATGCCCTGTGAATATAAATAGGTGGTTCAGAAGTAATAAATCAATTTTACAATTAACAGCAATTAACAAATTTTGAACACCCTGTACACCGAAATTCGTGATTATGAATTTCTATATTTTAAGAGTATGAATACATTCATATTTATAAGTTTTAAATGTATTCATATTACTATTCATCTTGTGAATGCTATCTCTGTTTTTTACTTACGAAGAATAGGCCTTGAACTACAGTCAACTAAATGCAATAATTTACATCCAAAATACTGCGAGTATGCATAGCCATCTTCACATTGATAAAGTTGAGCTGAGCCATTTGTACAAGAATAAAACTGATCACAATTTGTCGGGTGCTGTAGCGAGTATTTACCGCCAAGAAATTTAGGGTCGCAATCCGGACTATCTAAATTTAAAATAAGCATAGCCAATTTCTCAATTTTATTACTTACCTTGAGCAGACGAATAGGTCAGAATTGATGACCAAAATATTAAAGTTAAAGTCAACCTTTTCATTTTTTGTTTAAAATCTAGAACATTTTTCTTGAAAAATCTGGGACGAAAATGACCTGCACATCTCGGTTTCCGTAAGCTTAATAGGTTTAGATATCTTTATCAACAAATTAAAAATTCTGTGAGATTCTTGAACTTCCATAATGAGTTCTAAAATGAATTGGGGTTTTCACACTCTTTAACGATCTCAAAGAGAAGTTATTGGATTACCCTCCGTGTATGGTTTTTGGGAGTTGGTGTTGAGTGTTATTAGGTGTACAAAATGAAACTCAGCCCCAGGGTAAATTTGAATTTTGTAGATTTTAGCCGAGTTTCATTTACACCTAGTAGTTCATTTTTTCAAAATTTTGAACATTTTAGCGTTAAAGTCCATCAAAAGTTGACCTTCTCCGTGTAAGAAGGTTATTGAAGTATAACCATTAAGAAGGTTAATTTTAAAGGCTTGTAAATCGTAAACCGTTACAGATATTGAAAAAATGCACTAAATAAATCTGTTGGAAATTAAATTCTCTTTAGTTTTTATTCTATTCATTTTTTCTCTAGGACACACTGTTTTCAAGATAAATTTATTTAAAAAAAAATTATTTTCCGAAAATGGTGCATCCTAGAAAAAAATAATTAAGTGCAAAATAGAGAATTAAATTTCCTAGGTGTACAAAATGAAACTCAGCCACAGGGTAAATTTGAATTTTGTAGATTTTAGCCGAGTTTCATTTTGTACACCTAATATATCATCAGATTGGCAGTTTAGAAGTTCTTTACCTAAGCGGTCTTTAATTCACAAGCTCGTTTTGAAGACAGAAAAGCAGAATTTCGTATAAAATATATTTAAATAAGTAAATTAAGCGTATAAAAACATTTAAGAATTTTAAAATTAAATTTTCATAAATCTGGAAGTGAGAAAACTGTTTCTTCGTCTTCGTCATCTTCTTCATCTTGTTCATAATCATCATTACTTCCAAAAACCAGTGTATTCTTCAATAACCTTAAAATCATTAATTTAGGCATTAAGAACAAAAAAAAAATTATTTTACTTTGTTTTTCCTTTGTCTACCCTCGATTTATGTACTAAAATCATAGAAATAAAATAAGAACTTTTCAAATATAAATTTTAAGATTACTTCTTTTAAATGAAGGTACTAGTGATTCTGTAGGCAACGGCTTGGGCGTTAGGAAAGGCCTCAACTCAAAATTTCGACCAGGAAGAACTGAAATTGAAAATATGAATTTCTAGATTTTATGAGTATATTCATAAGTTTTAGATTTAATATGCCCAACATTCATCAATAGAAAAATTACTTTTGTTAACTATCGCTAATTTGTCGCTAATTTTTGCTTCATTATCCCGCCAACTTTCTAAATCGAAATTGATGTCTTTTAAACAGTTTATAAACTCTCCTCTTTTATTATCATGGGTAACGATTGTAGTATTTTGATCGCAAATCGCCTTTGAAGTCTGTCTTTTTAAAGCTTCTTTGGTGAACTGAAAAAAATCAATAAGTTTAAAATAAAACATTCAAATACTTACAATTTTTTCAGAATAAACAAAATGAAAAGCATTATTGAGCTTAATTTGATGAAACAAATGACAGCTTGAGGGCAGACTTCTTTTAAATTGTCGATTAAGGAAAGGAGTTCGACATATTCCTTTTGTTCAATTCGAATATGAACTCTTGAGCTAGAAATAAATGGTACACAAAAGGCTATTTTATGTTAATTTTTACGTCAGAGGTTGTTTGAAGTAAAGAGAAAATAAGAGATAGACGCCTCCAACCCTTTCAAACTCGGTCACTGGGTTTATCACAAGTTTCTTGGCAATTATGAGAATTTCTTTCATGAAATATTTCATCTCCAAAACATTACTTCTTCCGCTAAAAGAAAACCATCATTTGGGGGGGGGGGGGGGGTAATCAGACGTACCGGAAAATGTTGAAAAACTTCATTTCGTGCCAGCAGTTCAGAAAGTCGGAAAATTCAAAACTTGTTTTTTTGACGAATGATATGATTAGATTTCTGCAATCTTCTTCTACGCCGGCCATTACATTTCCTGGCGACGAGGAGGTCGACATTGTTTTTATTAATAGTCAGAAATTGTATATTTAAAAGAATGTTATGATATGATAAAGATAATGTGTTGATAAGATTGATAACAGAATGGTAGTAGGGTAGGGCTAGGGTTTCCTTCTATAATCAATGTGAACCTCAATGATTCTTCCTGACGTCATTCATTGGGGTGAGCTTATCCACAAACTATTTAAAAAATGAAGGTGATTATTTTTCATAGGCCAAGAAACACCATTTTGGTTATTTTTCATGATTTTTTGCCCAAGAAACCTAATTTTGTACACCTAGTAGTTCATTTTTTCAAAATTTTGAACATTTTAGGCGTTAAAGTCCATCAAAAGTTGACCTTCTCCGTGTAAGAAGGTTATTGAAGTATAACCATTAAGAAGGTTAATTTTTAAAGGCTTGTAAATCGTAAACCGTTACAGATATTGAAAAAATGCACTAAATAAAATCTGTTGGAAATTTAATTCTCTTTAATTTTTATTCTATTCATTTTTTCTCTAGGACGCACTGTTTTCAAGATAAATTTATTTAAAAAAAATTATTTTCCGAAAATGGTGCATCCTAGAAAAAATAATTAAGTGCAAATTTATAGAGAATTAAATTTCCTACAAGTTTTATTTATTAGGTGTACAAAATGAAACTCAGCCACGGTAAATTTGGATTTTGTAGATTTTAGCCGAGTTTCATTTTGTACACCTAATAATTTTTTTGGTTTTTTGGTAATTTATTAGGAGGCCAATAAAGCCATTTTCTTAGTTTTTCGGTCTAGAAACTCCTTTTTTTTTTTGTGGCGAAATATCCCATTTAGGTGATTTTCCGGTTTTATTGGCCAAGAAAATACGATTTTTCATTTTTCCCCTTGTTGTCGTTCAGTACTAACTTACGTAAATTCCAAAAGATGGCATCGTATGGTTCACCCTCATGGCTCACTGTCCGCCCAACTAAGTGATTTCTCTCCGGCTTTATTTTTACTCTCAAAGAGAAGTTCCGTTTTTGGAAAAGGGTCTTTTAGATAGGTTTTACTGTTTTTTATTTATATTGTTTTTATCACACAGAAACACAAGATAGTTTATTACAAATAAATGTTTATAATATTATAATACAACGACGACCTACATCATAGAGAACTAAAGGAGTACAAATCTTTTATTGCCAATTATGGGCAACCAGGAATACAAATTAAACAGGAAAAAAATTATAAATCTGCTATTTTCCCGTAGACTACAAATCCAGGAAGGATTTCGTATTTATCAGGACGTCCATAGTTTCCGTTGATTTCAATTTTCTGAGGCCTCCTTTCTGTGTTTCTCTGGTTGATAAAATTTACTTCCACGTTGTTATTTTCGTAGTTCATGTTGTCCTCAATCAATTTAGATTTTCTGCTTGTTTTTCTCAGCATCGCCTTAAAATAAATTAATATTTGAATTTTTATTTATTTTCTACCTGAAAATTAAATGGAGGATCATCATCGGTGTAGGAGTTCCGATTGATTTTTCCTCTTTCTTGTAGTTCGTTGTGTAAGGGGTTCATTTTATTCGTGTTTACCGGCTTATTTCCTTGCCTAAATTATTTATTAAATTAGATATTATTGGGTAAAAATATATTACAAGTATGACGGTTGAATGATGGGTTTTCTTTCAGGGTCACTTTTGGGTACAAAAGTTTGTTTTGCTTGATAATTTGAGGTTTTTGGAGGCGCTTTGAACACTTTCGTTTTTTCCCTTTCGTCAAACTCGTCGTCGTAGTCTTCAGGATCATCCTAGTTTTGGGTTAACAAAAAAAATTAGTTGAGCATTTTACTTATTTAAAGAGCAATAATGGAGGAAGAAATGACTTTACGATCAGCAGTAGTCTTTTTACTGGGACTACATCCCTATAGAGAAGTCATGACTGAGTAGCTCACTGTTTCAACCTTACAGTTGCTCATATTCTCCAAGAGATAGTGCCACCTCATTATTGGTGATTATTTCTTGTGGTTATTACAGCCAGAGTGTTTAGTATTTTACTTAATTTTTATTGCGGAGAAAAGATTGAGCTTACATGGCGAGGCTTTTTTAAGGACTAAAACCCGTTATTACAGCCATTTCTCCCTCCCTTAATTTAAAATTTCGACTTACGTAGTATTCTTGTCGTAAGTAATTCCTCTCGATCATCGATGGATCCCTTGTGTAGGGTGTTCCAGTGAAATTTTTAAACTTTTGACTTTTTACTTTGGTCGTCTGGAATGATTCTGAACGAGAGAGTGACTCTGAAGTTTGGCATCCTTTGTCTAAAAATATGTTGTTAAAATGGAGGTAGAAAGATTGTAAGTGTTCCCCCAGCCAGGCCACTTGGAGAATGGGCTTAAACATCCCAAATTCTCCATACTCTCCAACATTTAGCTTCTATCCTGCCTTCCATCCTGCCTTCTATCGTGCCTTCTATCCTGCCTTCTATCCTGCCTTGTATCCTGCCTTCCACCCTGCCTTCCACCCTGCCTTCTATCCTGCCTTCCACCCTGCCTTCTATCCTGCCTTCCATCCTGCCTACTACCCTGCCTTCTACCCTGGCTTATATCTTTGCCTTCTATCCTGCCTTCTACCCTGCCTTCTACCCTGGCTTATCTTTGTCTTCTATCCTGCCTTCCATCCTGCCTTTCATCCTGCCTTCCATCCTGCCTTCTATCCTGCCTTCTATCCTAGAGTATAAATAGCCTTCTCCCTGCCTTCTACCCTGGCTTATATCTTTGCCTTCTATCCTGCCTTCCATCCTGCCTTCTATCCTGCCTTCCATCCTGCCTTCTATCCTGCCTTCCATCCTTCCTTCTATCCTGCCTTCCATCCTGCCTTCCATCCTGCCTTCCATCCTGCCTTCCATCCTGCCTTCCATCCTGCCTTCCATCCTGCCTTCCACCCTGCCTTCCATCCTGCCTTCCACCCTGCCTTCCATCCTGCCTTCCACCCTGCCTTCTATCCTGCCTTCCACCCTGCCTTCCATCCTGCCTTCCACCCTGCCTTCTATCCTGCCTTCCACCCTGCCTTCCACCCTGCCTTCTATCCTGCCTTCTACCCTGGCTTATATCTTTGCCTTCTATCTTGTCTTCTTTCCATCTTTGCCTCCTTTCCTTACTTCTACTCTATATTAGGGACTTTGAGAATTAAATTTCCCTTTTTAATTTACTCACTCAAGCTCTTGAACGGCTCGTCCCAGGGTAATTCATCTGCTGATTTCCTAAAAAATGCTAGTCAATAAAACTGACCTTACTCTGGAGTAAAATTACTTTTCGTATACAGAGCCGCACATCGCTGAAGTGTCACAAAATGGAATTTCTTTTATTTTAAAAGGCATTTTCCAAACTGCCGGAGCGGAGAAAGGATATATGCCCAAGAACTCTTCTTCATTGACAACCTTTTTAATTTTTTTAATATTTCCACATCCATCTTTTTTTTGTTGTAAAGAAAATACGATGGTTTGGTTATACAAGTGTACCTAAAAACCATAATTTAAAGAAACTTCTCGAATAAAATGGCAAACCTGTTGGCTGAAATAAACAAGCTCAAGATGTTTGGATGCTCTGTAGAGCAATAGGATCTGGAAGATGGACTTTGCCTTCCATTTTTTGTAGTAGTTCCTCACGAACTCGGCCGTTTCTTGATTTATCTTTCCCGATGGGTGCATAAGAGAACCATATTTTTTTCGAGCGCAATATCCTTTCATGTCTGAAAAATGTATTAATTTTAATGTTAATAACTTTTTTGTTGTTTACGTTTTTGAATGACGATAGCTGCTTCATCTTCCTTTTTTTTAAACTTGGGTGCTGAAATCAAAATGTTTGAATTCTACTCCAAATATTGATAAAAGAATTTTGGTGTGAATAAAGAGAGGAATTTTTGTTCCAATATTGTTTATTGACTTGACCGTACATTCTATGGATGATTTGTTTGTTTCTTTCAAATAATAATCATTACAATATAATCATTCAACTAATCTTAAATAAATTTTTTGATAAATACTACTCTTCTGGAATCACGTCATTACCCATCTTAAGCGAGTTTTCCCTCTCAAGCTTCTCGCGTTTCCCGGCGAGGTTCTTCCTTGCCAAAAACGTTCGTAGCATGCATTGGACTTTGATGATTTTCTTCACTTGTGTTTCATAAAGTCTAAAACAAGCGATTTTTAAAATTTTAAATTAAAAAAAAATGTTACCTGGATAAAAACTCTTCATTGTAGTACTTTAAAAATACTTTGCTATTTCCCATTTTGTAACCTTCGAGTTTCAAACGGACTAAAAGTAGACGGCAGTTTTCTTTTGTCTTTTCGACAGTCTCGTCAAATTCAAAGGCTAAAAATTGATATCTGGAAAGAAAGTTAAAGTGGCGAATTGATGTCAAAAAGGTGATGCCAAAAAATCACCTTTCGAGAAATTCGTCGAAGGGTATTCTGTGAGAAAATCCGACACGTCGAGCCCTGGCTGTATCTAAGACAGACAGCGCTCTCAATTGCTGCTTTACTACACTTTGGTGAAAGCCCCTTGGGGTAAATTTTAAATCTGTTCGTACGCAGCGGACAAAATGTGACCCCCCAGAGGACAGAAGCCTAAGCAATTCAAGACTGGTCGCTCTAAACGTGGCAGCTGCCGTCCTTATCCCTTTTGTTTGAGAATATTCACCTTTTGATGCTGTGTTGTACCTCTAAACGTATTTAAATAAAACATTTATAAATGAAAACAGATTTTACCCTGATATTTCTTGACCTTCAGCAACCAAAGCAGCACCCCATCGACTCGATTTTTTTTGACCTTCTGCCAACGGTATGTTTTCAACCAACATCGTCACATTTCCCGTTCTGGATAGTTTGTTGGTGAACATTTGTTTTATAACTGGCTCCTCTGATAGTCTCATAACTTCTGTTATTTCTGGCGGTAGGAAGTCTCGGTTTTTACTGCACATAGTCACTGCTTCGTAAGTTACTTTTCCGGTGTAATGTGCGACAGAAAACTGCTCATCGTTAACAGCCTGGACATGATCCTTCTCAGTTTTCTTCTTCCTCAATAGATCTAAAAAGTACGTCGCCACCAATCGACTTCAAGGACGAATATCCTACCTATTATATAGTCGACATCTTGGTGAAGTTTGTTGGCTTCATCTATGACATGCATTATCCCATATGGTTTGTTCAAAATTTCATCCATTGTTTCTCTATTGTCATAAAACTGAAGTTTCTTCACTTGGACTTCATCTTCCTCTTCTTCTTTCTGGAGAAAGAATTTAAGAAATGGGAAAGAATAAATGAAACTTACCATTGCTGATATGAAGACTTTTTGATTGTAAAAGTACTGTAGCTGCTCATTGAGCGAGTTGATGAAGAGCTGTTCGATCCCGTTATCGGGAAAGCATTCGAATCCAAAAATGTCGATGATATTCACACAGTGCTGGTCACCGCTAAATTTTAAATTAAAGATTTTTTACGATTCTATCAACTTACAACACTGCGCGAGAGAAAGAAAGTTTTTTGTTTATCGTGTTGATAAGCCAGTCTACCAGTCTAGCGTACATCGTTTGGGCCAACACATTGCGGGCTTCCAAAGCTTCGGGAATCGAATGACGCTTTCTTGAAATGGTGTCGTTTTCAACATGGCAGTAATTACAAAGCGCCCACGAAAGACGTTTGATGTCGATTTTTAAAACAGCGGCGACTGCAAATGCAATAAAAATAATGGACTTCACGACCGAAATACAATGCGGGTTTACATACTCTGGAAGCCCTACTAGGAAGACTAAGGAACTAATTGAAAAAAGAACTTTTTTTATATCTTTCTTGTTTTTTTACCTTTTTCCAATGCCTCCATATCGCTGATATCAGCATTTCCATCTTCCTCTTCTTTATATTCGATTTCTCCTAATAATAAAATTCCAGCCAGAGTACTCCAGATGGCCTAAAATTTTGTTCGTCTCAAATGATTTTCGATGAAAATAAAGAATGCGTACTTCTTTCTCATTATCGGTGAAATCGAGGTCGTTGAGAAGTTTCTTGATTATTTTGAATGATCGATGTTTGATTCATTTTCATCTCTTGGCCCTGAGGGTGCTCTTGGATCTTTGTCTGCAGCATCGATAGCCCTTCGTAGATAGCAGTAGTTTTTGTCTTCGAGCTGATATTTTTCTAAAGAGTCTTCCTCACGAAGTCCGTCGACAGGTAATAGAAAATATGGAAGTTGGTATGATGTGGGCTTCTATTCCCAGTCACTCGCCATTTTTCAAGCTGATATAACCAAAATATCCCTCCTGAGAGTTTCCCGCTGCTGGAGAACGTCACCTGAGTGACGAGAGCATGTCTTGTAGAGTCGCTATTCACCGGGGTCGAGGCGTTTCCGAAAGCATGAATCAAGTCTAGCGATTTCTGAACTTTTTCGCCACATTTGTTTCCACTCTAAAATCTTCAAGTGGAATTCTATTTGTTTAAAATGATAGCTTACCTGGCCGATATAGCAGAGATGTTTTAGCAAAAGCTTCATCTGAGTGGTCTTCCCAGACATTGTTTCTCCTGTGAGGATTATATTTTGCTGCACGTTATGATGAAGCATGTCTTGATATGCACCATCTGCTGCTGCAAATATATGAGGCTCGTTGTCCGAACGGGATTTAAGTTTGTATTTACTGTGGAACTAAAATGAAAATTTTTTATGCACTGAAAACACTCCGCCTAGCAGAAACCAAATGGCCAGAAAAAACCATTTAGCCGATATAAAAGAATTCCTACCTTAAACCCGTAGTTTTCCATTGGTTCGTTTGGATTCAAAAAAACCAAAATGTCACCAATATAGCTGTAGTTCTTATTTTTGACGTATCGCTTTTCTAAATGAGTCATTATAGTTTCTTCATCTATTACTTCGAGTGCTGCCAAGTCTTCAACGTACATGGGTTCCCCTTCTTGGCTGATTCCTTTCTAAAAATGATCTTTAGCTTATTTTTAACAATAAAAAAAAAACCTTAAGGCGCCCATTTTTGACTTTCATCTCTGCAACCCTTTCAGCGGTGTCCTGAATGGTGATCATCTCAAGGAGAGATTTCAATTCAATGCTTAGCTATAAAATTTTGTTTAATTTTAAAAATAACTTGATCTCTACATACATGGAGATCGTTTTCAGGGAGTTCGGCCAAAAACGGATGTTCAATTAATTCGTTCATGTACGGTCTATGTTCTGGATTTTTCACCAAGCATCTGCCAAAAAAAAACGTCTTTTTTGTACATTTTTAGGTAAACTTACTCTGCTATAAAATCATTATAATTTTGTGTCCAGTTCGCTGGTCTGTAGAGTGTCGGGGGAGGATTTCTGACAATCTGGAACAACGCACGGGTCGGATGCATGTCTTGAAATGGTGCTTTTCCATCACCGAGTTCTATCGCGGTGATACCTAAGGCCCAAACATCGGCGCGGTTATCGTAAGATCCTTTAGTATGGCTGCTTTGACGACTTCAGGTGCCATCCAACAAGGAGAACCGAGATTCGTATGACGTCTCCCAAGAGTACTCGGAAGCTCCCTATCAAAAATTGAATTAAGTCGATACCCATTGTTTATTTACCTTGAAATTCCAAAGTCGACTAATTTCACTTCTCCTTGGGCTGTCAAAAGGATATTGCTCGCTTTGACATCTCGGTGAATCACGTGGTTTTCGTGGAGTGAAAGCAATGCCTAAGAAACTTAAAATTAATAGTTTTCTCATTTTTTTAAAGAGTAATTTTTAAAGACGCTAACGATCGTGTTAGGTCCTGTGTTGAGAGCAATTTACTCATTTGTCTTTGAAGACTCATCAGGGCACGAGGCGAAAATTATTGTGGCGCCTCGAGGTAAAGAAAAAAAAAAGAGCTTATAATTATCAACTAAGTCGTATCAGGAAATGAGATGGCTGTAACTAAAATTCTTTTCACGCCTTAAAATGAGGGAGTGCTCGGCAAATCGGCTATTTTCAATAAAAGATGCCTGCGATAAGATATTTCACTCTGTGGAAAAAATAGAAATAATGTCGTGTATAAGTAATTAGGCGAGTCCATTAACACCGGTGCCCCATTGTTTGATAGATGCTCGGCAGTTACTCCGACACATTCAGGAGGTAACGATCGAGGTAATTACAAGAGAGATGGATGCCCAGACAGTCAATCAACTCTCTTTTCTACATTTCATTATGCCCATTCCTAAGGTCATTAAGATCCCTTCCACCTCTGTCCGTTTCGAGAAGTCACACTATCCGTCGACGGCTACCATTAAAAGAAAAAGACTAAAGAAAAAACAACAAGAATTTAAAGAATCTTTGTTCTTCGGGGCTCTGAAAAGGTCAAGAGTTTTGCTCAAAACACTTCTGTACATGAATACCACCAAAACATTTCGCTTCTTTTTAATTAGTTCCTTATTATTGAGTTCAATTTTTACCTTCAAAACTTCTCTGAGAACGAAAGCAATGTGTTCTTCGGACAGTTTTTTGTTGTTCCTCAGCAAAGCATTCACAAGGTCTTTAACTGGTCCTCCTTCACAAAGCTAGCAAAAGGAAAAAAATCAGCCAATTTTGATTCCTGAAAATTACCTGAATGGCGAGCCAAATGTAATCGTCGTCGCCTTCTCTTCTTTTGAAGACGCCGTAGAAATCTGGGAGGTTAGGATGTTCGGAGAGATCCCGGAGGATTTTGTATTCTTCTTCGATGTCCGGGAAGCTTTCAGAGGTTATCTTTTGGATTTTCACCGCCACCTTTTTTCCTCCCATCTGGGAATCGGTCGCTTCGTAAACGCTCGCATGGACGCCTTTACCGAGAACTTCGCCTAAAGTGAATCTATCTCCGGGGTCCTCTAGACTTTTCAGGTCTAAACCTTCAGATTTAAGACCTTTCTCCATATTTTCCCTAGAAAGATAGACAATTTTAATCAGCTAAATTTGCTCATTTTCAGTCTTTTGGCCAAGTAAACGGATTTGAGCGTTTTTCTCCCTTTTTAAGCAGAAGCTCCCCTTGTTTGCCTGAATTTGTGTTCTCAGTCTCTTTTACCAGAGGCCCCATTTGCATTGGTGTACAAAATGAAACTCGGCTAAAATCTACAAAATTCAAATTTACCCTGTGGCTGAGTTTCATTTTGTTCACCTAATAAATAAAAATTGTAGGAAATTTAATTCTCTATTTTGTACTTAGCTTATTTTTTTCTAGGATGCACCATTTTCGGAAAATAATTTTTTTAAATAAATTTATCTTGAAAACAGTGCGTCCTAGAGAAAAAATGAATAGAATAAAAATTAAAGAGAATTAAATTTTCAACAGATTTTATTTAGTGAATTTTTTCAATATCTGTAACGGTTTACGATTTACAAGCCTTTAAAAATTAACCTTCTTAATGGTTATACTTCAATAACCTTCTACACGGAGAAGGTCAACTTTTGATGGACTTTAACGCCTAAAACGTTTAAAATTTTGAAAAAATGAACTACTAGGTGTACTGAAACTCGGCTAAAATCTACAAAATTCAAATTTACCCTGTGGCCGAGTTTCATTTTGTACACCTAATAGCTAGGCGTTATCCTTGGTTTTTATCGGAGAAACGCCAGTTTTCAGATGGTTTTTTGGCGTGTCCATCTTAAAAGCTCCAGCATTTTTGGAGTTTTCCTCTATTTTTCATCCCTTGCCAAGATGTGGCATAAACTAGTGGTGAAGTTACATAAAGCTCGGAGGGAGTAATTTGTATGATTAGCAGCAAAGTTATTTTTGTGTGAACCGCAAACTCATCCCGATGATTCAGCAAGTTGAAAATTAGCACGCTCACACTACTCGATAATTAAGTTTATAGTGGATTAAACTGACGACTGCGCGTTCCGTCTGACCTTAAGAAAAAAAAGCCTCTGCGACCATTTAGAGATGAATAAATCGAAAGAAGGTCTCCCCATTAGAATCCTAGCGGTCTTCACTCTTCAACTTGTGAAATTAACATTTGAATTTGAATAGTAATTTGTTCTGAAAAACCGTTCGTGGTAATTAGCGGTTTTGAATCGTAACTAATTCGTTTGATATTAACTTTTTCTCTTTGGGTGGGAAGCCCATTCATAAGGGACATGGAGAGGCATTACTCTTCCGAGAGCGAGTGATTAATTAATATGTGACAGGGAGTAAATGAGAAGACAAGCTACCTGGCAAGATTGGAAAGGAGGCATTCTTATTATTTATTAACCCCTCTACTCTCCTCTCTTGGTTACATTTTTCATCCCCCCCGCACCTTTCACATTAAGCTGTTCTCTCGAAAATTAACTCATCTTTTGACGATTGCTTAATCTACTCAAGACCTATCAACTTTTAAGTTTATTTTTTGGAATCTACTCAAGGGTTACAAAAATTTGCGAACCCAAAAAGGCGACGTATTTTTCTCCCTCTTCATCCACAGCCGGGAAGAATTGTCGGTTTTTTGACCCAGCGCCATTTATTCGAAAGTTTTGCACCTTTTCTTTTTTGTAATTTTTTGTGGAATTTTGACCAAAATACGCCCTTTTTTTTATCGGGATTCAAGGTGTTTTTTTTGGGTTGTTTATTCCAGAAGCCTCTGTTTTGACGAGTTTTCGGCAATATTTGCCACTGAAACCTCTTTTTTCAGACCAAAAGCCCCGCTTACGTAATTTTGGGCTTTTCCTAAATCCTCAGTTTTTAGACCAGAAGCCCCATTTTTTTACGGAGTTTTTTATTAATTATTATTATTTTGACCAAAATACCTTCTTTTTATCGGATTACATGGCGTTTTTTTTCGGCTTCCAGAAGCAACTGTTTTAGCGGATTTCGAACATTTTCTCAACCTCTGTTTTTTGAGAACTTATTTTTTCGGAATTTTTTTAGGGTTTTCGTTGGTTTTTTAATACAAACTTTTACGAATTTCCCCCCAATTTTCCGGGATTTTTCCCCCATTCAGAATCAACTGATTTTCCTGTGTTTTCCTCAGTATTTGGTCCTAAACCTTTGTTTTTCAAACCCCCCTTCCCCCGTTTTTTTTAATTTTTACCAAGAAAACTTTTTTTTTTTTTAATTTTCACAGTACGTTTTCCTAATTTTTACCCTAGATTTTTGAACTTCGCACGTTTTTGGGCCAAAAACACCCTTGATACCGGATTTCTAGGTGTCCTTGAAATCATATTCAATTAACAATTTTTCGTCCGAGAAACGCTTTTTCATCATTTTTTAGATTTTCCTCTACTCTAAAACCATATCGGTTTTTTAAAGAGCTTAAAAAGAGTTCTACTATCCTGCGAAGCAACTAAAATAAAAATGGTACCAACCTTATATCCTAGGACATCAAGCAGTGCTGACGGCGGTTGTCGAAGTGACATTGACAGTTAATCGAATTTCAGTTTAGGTCTAACAAGATTATTTGAAGCCCTTGAGCTGAAAAACGTGTCGCAGATTAGGGGCGTAGGGGTTCGTTTTCTCGACAATAAGATTAGATTGATTTATGAAAAAATTTAATAAAACTACTCCGCCAGTAAATTAATTATGACAGCATTTAATTTTACCTTTTTTAACGATTGTTTTGTGATTTTGAACGATTGTTTAACTAATTGCGGAGAGTCTCCCACGAAAAAAAAATTCTTGCTCAACAAAACTTGAAGAATGAACACTACAAGAATATGGTTCCGGACGAGATTGCGTTGCTCGAAGCTTGTAATTATTTCCGACCGACCCATTCACTTGAAAGCCGTTAAAAAGAGACGACTTCCATCAAAAACACCTTAGACTTAAATTGATTTCCTGTTATTTGAAATCGTTCTCCTCATGAAGACTTAATTAGGTCATTAAAAATTTTTATTTTTTAAAAATTACGTTTATTAGTCTACCATAATATGAACTCATATTATTTTTATACATTTCAGCAATTATTAAATAACATAAGTAAATAAAAAAGTATATACACATTGTACATACTACATTTAACATAAATAAGTCAAGGAACGATTTTTTCAAACATTTATTTACTCTAGAGAAAATTAATAATACTGTACAACAGCGCATTAGTCACTGAATTTTTGTCTAATTTAGCTTCAACGGCTGATTTTTTGAAAGTTTGGGTGAATGTGGAAAAAACCTAAAAAGAAGGTTACAGTGGCTACAATTTGTACTACTTGTCTAGATAGGTTGAGTAACTTACTAAACTAATCAAAAGTTCTTATTAGAGTTTACTCTGTATTTCCCCTTACATTGCAGTCTATAACTTAACATTGAGTAAAAAAAAGGGTGTGAAAATAATGTGCAATATACATACATAAGAATATAGCTATTTTGATTATGGAGATGATAGATAAAATTATTTACAAACAGTGATCCATTCGTCGGAGGTGCAGTTTCTGCAGGTGACGTAACAGCACCAGTGAAATTTACAGTTGCAACGGTCGGTTTTTCTTCTGCGGATGATGTTGTAGCCACGTCCGCAGCAGAGGGAACTGCAACCGTCTACACCGCGGCCGCTTCTGTTGCATATCCGGCCGGTCGTCCCGGGGATTTCAAGCCTGGCGTCTTTTTCGCAGAAGCTCGGGGATTTTTCGTAGTAAAGTATGCTTTCAGAAAGGTCGTTTCCTCTCGCCCTTTTTCTTCCTTTTTTTCTTCTTTCTTCTTCTCCGTCCGCGTTTTCTCTCCATAAATGAAAACTCAGATCCTCCCTGATTGCTTTCTTCGACCATGACTGCTTCACGGAATCTGTCTTTGAGTGCTGCACCGACGCTTCTGAAGTCCGGAGCCGCCCTCCAGCACGTTTTCAATTCACAGCTTCCTGATACACCGTGGCATTTACATCTGACTTCCATATTTCTTGCTACAGCCTGTAAAAAAGACACCGTTAATAGACCCCCAATAAGCCAATCCGTCCTTTCTACACAGAGGATGAATATCTCAACTGTTCCTACGGCATTGTCTTGTCAAAGACTATCCAGGATTGACGCTGACTTTCAACATGGCTTCTGAATAAACAAATTGATAGGAAGGCAATTTGTCCTTAACGTTTTCTTTATTTATACCCTATTGATTACAAAAGGCCTATTCATATTTCTTCTTCGGAGGTCGTGGCTAGATTTCACTCCTCAGGATTGATATCCTTTCTCTGGGTGGGAGAATAAAAAAATCTAATTTCTACGCTTGATTCCATGCCTTTTAGCGGACGGTTATTCCCGGCGTCACACGCTATAATCACATCAACCGAGGTGGAAGTGTGTCTCCTTCTTATACGCTTTATCGGTCACGGGCTTTACTTTATATCAATTTCCATTAATGTTTGTACTATATTTTTAAGACCTCGTCAAATTTTTAGCGGAAGTTAGCGAAAAATGGCATTTTTTAGGGAAGAAAGGAATATGTGATGTCATCAGCTGTGAAATAGGATAGTGATCACGGGCACGTAAACTGTCTGACGTCTACTAATGTCAGCCCGTCTGTCCGCACGGAGGACCACCACTTTCAGACGTGACACATAACCGCGTAGAAGATAAAGAGTCTTTTTTTAAGAAAATCTCCGGGGACGAGACCGTGAAAATATGTTGACTTTAGTTTTATTTACGGCCAGAGTGAGACACCCACCAAAAAAATTCTCTCATTCATGGAGGCGAGGAAAATTTTTCTTGGGCAATATCTTTGATGGATGTGTGGTTACGGAGGCCATCGGTTTAAGTAGTGAGCTCAAAGTATTAAAATTCAATTAACTCGTAAACAATGTTGTGAAAGAATCCAGAATCTGACGCCTACGTGGACGGGGGTTCCTTTTTTGGTTCCCGATCACCGTCAAACGGCTTTTCTCACGGGGGAAGGCACTTCCGGCAGATAACGACTGTGACTTAACGCCCGATCGACGTTGAACGGCGCTCACGAATATGAAAAAGTCGAAAAATATCGAGAAAAAAGTAAAAGGAGCCGTTTGAAATATTATCCTAGTAGGTGGGAAAAGGTGGTGGTAAAATAAGACATCTTCCCTCTCATAAAAGGATGTTCCGGTGTAATTGTGAATGATTGTGATCGGTCAAGCGCCTCCGGGGGGCTCTTCAAATGTTTGGAATGCGCCTTCTCTTTGAAGATGCTGCGGTAGGGCTCCACTAATGTATGGTAAGTAGGTGTTAGCCCGGTTACTCTTCCCAGCCGCTCTGTTGAAAATACAAAGAATGGGAAAGGGAAATTGGTCACGGGGGTTTGACTTGTACGGGAGGAAGCCCTAAAACCGACTATCTCACAACAGAGACGTTTTCTCACCTGGCAACTAAAATATTTCAACTCACCAGTCTTCCAGCTTCGTTGTTGTGGAGGTTAACACGGGACTGAATGTCTCCGTTGTTGTTTTCCCGGACGTCCAAGAACTTCCTTGAGAAGTCGAGGCCGAACTGAAGATTATGCGAGCACCCGCCCCATTTCCACGACTTCGCGACTCCTCGGTGTCTCGAATGAGGCTCGCAGCCGCATTCTAGAATTTTCCCCTGGGCACAAGAACGTGCGACAGCGTGTGCCACACCTGCGGACGTTATAGCATGCGTGAATCCCGATTCCCGATAACCTAAAAAAAAAACTTTTTAAAAAAGTTTTGTGTACACTTCATGGGTTTTTCTCCCACGAAAGAATTTCGTTTCACCCGAGGTGCGACTTTCGTTGGACGCGACCGGATTCCGGGTGTCTTTTCCCATGCCCTCGAGAAGACACTAAATTAAATACCAGAATCCCGATATAATGCTTTAGAAACGAAAAAAATTCTTCTTTTTAAGCAAGTCGTTTCCCCCTTCTTTTTTTTAATGTACTAAAATTTGCTCTAACTGTAAAAGGATTCAGAAGATCATTTTAGAATGGCAGCAATGAAAATAGTTCACCGTTGTAAGACCGCATTGAAGACAAAGGAAAAAAGCTATTTGTTCAATCAGTGCTTTTCGCCGGCGGATTGGAGGTAGCGCTGAAATCGGTGAGATAAACTAACCATTTATTCAGAATGATATTAACCTTCTTGAACAGAAAGAGGAAGGCGATGAATATTAAAATATCTTTCTGGCCGACGGGTGTGTAACTAACTCGTGTGATCGGAGAGAGACGGTAGCCGTGCTGCTCTCCGTTTTAGATTTACAGCTTTCCTCTATCCTCGACCATAACCGGAGGACGTTGACGGATGCCCGATCCCTCAACCATTTCTTCCAAGACGGCCTGTCAACCGGATACAAATTGTCACCGCCGGCTTTTCATGTGCAATCCTCGATCATCATAGATTCCTCTTGCAATTATTTTTGAAAGGGACTCTTTTGTTATAGAGTGAAAAGACTAGGAATGCAAGATAATTAAACATTTCCTTCTCGTTCTTTAAACGCGATAACAGAGGATAGATTACAGTCCCAGGATTGTCAATTTGGTAGCCAGCGCGGATCTTGGAAGTGAAGAAGTAGAGGACTCTATTGTGATGTCGTACCTTCTTCTAGATGTAGCGGATTGATAAACGGATGGGATGAATGGTGCCCTCGGACGACGTTATGGTGTAATTGTTCTCAAGGGGGACGACTCGACGACGCGGACTCCGGGAAGAAAGAGGGAACGAGAAGAAAGGAGAACATGTTTATGTTCGGCTCTCCCATGTCCCATTGTCGTCGATGACATGTGCACTACATCAAACCAATGACTG
Source organism: Orius insidiosus (assembly GCA_014119065.1). Classification (NCBI taxonomy): domain Eukaryota; kingdom Metazoa; phylum Arthropoda; class Insecta; order Hemiptera; family Anthocoridae; genus Orius; species Orius insidiosus. The sequence continues at coordinate 52,922 of JACGAQ010000480.1, forward strand.
GCAATGTATTATTGGATATTGAATTTAATGACTTTTTAACCATGCGCATCTGGTTATAATCCTTGTTTAATGAAGACCTCATTGGGAGCCACCGTCTTTTAACACATCCGCTCTAAACTTTTTAACGAAAGTTAATCGTTTTGTTAATCCTACGGTAAATAAGCCCCACCTTTCCCAGTTTCTTTGAGAGGAAAAAACTGTGGTGGGGAAAGTACTGTTTGCTTGTGGCAAATGGAGCCTTGTGACAATATTTAGGTGGCGCTCCCTTCGACGACAAACGTCCCTCCTATATCCACTCTTTTGAGTCCAGATAATCCTGTTTGAAGAAAAACAAAAAGCTATTGAAATCGTATAAACCGCCTTAGGAAAACAACGTTTTATTGAGAACAATGATATTTTTTTCTATCCTTATAAAACGGAAAGGTGAAACTTTCCCGGTGGTCTTTGAATACATAAGCAGAATGATTAGGGAGGTCATCTCACGTTCGCTATTGGCCGATTCTCTTCGGACGCTATCAATCTTCGCCGCTACGCCCTTACAACACCACATACTTATATTTTAATCTCGCGCCGAGAATTTATAATGGACACGACCTTTTTTCGATGGTGGAGCGAATCTGTAAATAGTCAAAAACAGAAAGCCTCTTACGTAAACTCTTCGCGAATAAAATGAGGAAAAAACAAACATTTCATGACTACAAATTATGACATAAAAATAAATGTCATAATTTGTCTTTCCGAGTTAAAAGAAGAAAAAAATCATACAAGACATAACTCGACGATTAGTATCAACCTGTGGGATCAAAGTGAGTCCCAGAAGGCGAAGGGAGAGCGCCGAGAACACATCCACTCAAAAAACAAGTTGTAATAGTCGACATTTACATAAAATTACAATCGCGACAAGCTCAACACTGCTCTTTATTAAACTACTCGGTTTTTTCCTATAGCCAAGGCCTACTGTAATCCCATGACCACGAGTTTTAAACCCGAGTTATTAACTTCCCAATTATTTCGTTCCCATAACGTTCTTTTTCTTAGAATTTCAAGTTCGAAATGGAATGAGATTCTTATGGGGCTACCGTAACGTATGTAATTAGAGTTGTTTTATAGAAATCTCTTTGTTTTAAAGGTTCAGGTGCAATTCCTATGTAATTGATAACTCCTTTTTCTTATACTCTTTTTAGACTTCATCTTCGGAATGCGGCCTTGTTGTACAACCTTGAAACCCCACTGTCTTTTTTCCGTCGATTTATTTGAAAATTACCTTTTTTGAGGATGATGCTGGAATGAGGGCTTTTGTTTTTGTTGTGAGTGACGAGCAGTTCCAGCGGTGCCATCGAAATTGGAACTGACATTCTTTGACTGCTGTCGCCAAACCTTGAACGGCGGCCAACGTGAGCTCCGGCTGCTTACGGCAAACGTCGATCTGCTTCCAATCGAGTCCGGCGATCGTCCTGCAAATCGTCGAACTTTTAACGAACAGACCTTCGCTCGTCCTGAAATTAAAAAAAAAAATTCTCGTTAGAAAAAGTGGTAGCGAACAGGAGCATTCCTGAGGGGGAGGCAGATTTATCGTCTTGGTTAAAAAACGTCAGAGGGAGTCCGAGCGCTGATTTGCGGAGTCGAACCGGTAATTATCCCGGCCGATTTTCTTTTTATCTTTTTCACCGAGGCTTCTTCCCTCTTTTTTGACTCTCCCGTCTTCCCCGTCCCCCTTGAATGTCTCTCCGGCTATCTTTAATGTCGGATGACAATTAACCGGGAATCTTTAGATTTGACAGAGGGAAAAACTTAAAGGTCATCAACGCTGACAAAAAACCACACATTCTTAAGCCTTGATTTTGTCAATGGATCTAATTGAATCTTTCTTTATATTGTAGGTCGATTAGATCCTAATAACCTGAGGGGGCCTTTCTTATCTTTCGAAACGAGGGTTGAAAAAGATTTATGCGGGACATATAGGAAGAGGAATAGATAAGGAAGACGTGGAAGCTCGCTCGGGAACGAATTCCACACGAGTTTCTCGTCGAACTAAAAAGTTGGGTTGAATAAGAAGAAGGAAAAAATCGAGGATGAGATAAAAGAGGGTGAGGAAACGGGAGAGTTCTGGACGAGTTACATACAAACTCAATTAGAGAGATGAGTGTGAATGGGTGATTGTCGAATGAGATCATCTGATGTCACCAAACGGAACATTTCAACTCGCCTGCCGATTTGTATTCCCGTCCTTAAAAACGACATGAATCTTCTTTTTTTTTTCCTCTCACACTTGAAACCCGGTTTTGAACCGTTGAAAACGCTCGTTTTTAAGCGTTTTATCAAAAATTTCTTACATTCCTATTTCCTGCATTAAAGATTCTTAAATTATTACCGGTTAACATTTAGTTTATTAATCGAAATCATCAACCTTTTAGGCCCTCCGGATTCCTGGTTAGTTTATATCTTTCAATAATACCCACCCTAGATTAGGTCAAATAAATTAAACTTTTACTCCGTCCAAGAATTTATTATTACAATCCAGAAATACTCGACTTTCCTTTTAACTCTTAATATGAAAGGACTTTAGTCTCTCTTGAGCTTGAAAAATTTTGACTAAAGCCTTCTATCATACCGTGGGATCGATCAAGTTTCGACAGCGTTTTTCTCTCTCTTTTAAGGGTGTACGTGGGCGGATTTGGTGTTGGAATGAATTAAGTCCTATTTAGAAAGGGTGATGGCGAGGGGTAGGTGAAGGAGTGATATTAAAGTCTTTAGGTAGGCGGTAGTGGAGCAATTTGTAGTTGTCCCTGACTATTTGAGAGCGGACTGTCTTAAGATATGTTGGCTATTAGCCGAGAGTGGGGATGACATTGCAAGAGGACTCGGTTCCCACGGAAACTTTACTTGGGTGAGGCATTCTTCACCGTCTATCTCTCCCTCCTTTTTCTTTCTCTCTTTTTTTATTATATCTCTCTCTACCTTTTCCTCTTGCACACTCACCGATGACGAGCCGGCGGACTCTCTCTTTCTATATCAGCCTTTATCGTTCCCATTGTTTTCGAATCACTTTACTATCAATCTAGTATTTAGTGTTCAAGCTTTTACCTCCTTTTTCCTTCACTTGTTTTACCTTTTCTAGACTTTGATAGATTCAACAGATTGTGATAAATAAATAATAGAAAGAATAGCAAACAGTAGGTATACGGAATACAAGATAATGCATTTGGAAACCAGCACCGTTTTATCTCTTGGATTATCCGCGTGTTTGTCTCGATATTTCGGCCAAGTGACTCCTTTTTACAGGACGCAAGACTTTTTCTTCAGTTAATGGCCAAGAAATACTCTTTTTATAGGATTTTTGAGTGTTTTCCCCGGTGTCTCAGCTAGAGTGGACCAGGAACCCACGGCAAAGCATTTAGTCCTAGAAAAAAAAAAGCTCTGGGACACCCTGTACACCAAAATCAAAATTCCTTAATTGCAATCGTCAAAAAACAAGGGGGGGGATTACATTTAACTTATTCGTAGGAAAAAATTATAGAAGTTACTACCGGTAGTCCATCAAATGAAACTCGGCTAAAATCTACAAAATTCAAATTTACCTTCATTTGTACACCTAATAAATAAAAATTGTAGGAAATTTAATTCTCTATAAATTGTACTTAATTATTTTTTTCTAGGATGCACCATTTTCGGAAAATAATTTTTTTTAAATAAATTTATCTTGAAAACAGTGCGTCCTAGAGAAAAAAGAATAGAATAAAAATTAAAGAGAATTAAATTTCCAACAGATTTTATTTAGTGCATTTTTTCAATATCTGTAACGGTTTACGATTTACAAGCCTTTAAAAATTAACCTTCTTAATGGTTATACTTCAACCTTCTTACACGGAGAAGGTCAACTTTTGATGGACTTTAACGCCTAAAATGTTTAAAATTTTGAAAAAAACTACTAGGTGTACAAAATGAAACTCGGCTAAAATCTACAAAATTCTAGTTTCATTGTACACCTAATAGTTGGGACAAAATTCATATAAAAAAAAGCGCTTCGATCGAAAAAATGACCTAAGTAAAAGTTGCTTAAAATTGAACATAAAATCGATTAAAAGCATAAAAACATAGAATTCCCATTTAAAATAACGAAATAAGCACCTCTGCGCACCCTGTATACCAAACCAAAATCTACCAAATGGAATCGATTCCTTGTCCAAAAATAATAGGGTTTACATTCAACTTTTTGTTTTCTAATGCTTTGCCGTAACGTTTCCACTATAGTTGGGGCACTCTGTATAGAAAGAAGTTTAGAGCCTTTTTTTTTCGACTTTTATGCCAAGTGACCCCTCTTTCTACAAGGCAGTTTCTGCACTTTTTAGTTTCTTTGGTAATTTAGGGAGGTATCATTATGGAAGATAATGCAAATATCTGTAAGCTTTTATTAATTGGTAACAACCCGAAATTGGGAACGGGTAGAAAATGAACGTCTTGATAAGTGGCAGTCGAGGTTGTCAAATATTTTCCGAGTCACCGCCTACTTTAATATTTAATTGAGAAAGGGCGGGGAGGGTTTCCATTAGAAATGGATGTAACTCCTTGTCTTTCAGCCATTAGCCTTCCTGTCAAGTCTCCATGGGAACAAAACCCATGTCCATGTCTCACCATTTCTTCACACCTAATTATTTTTTAAAACATATTTTCTTTCCCATCAATAAGATACTATTAGTGTACAAAATGAAACTCGGCTAAAATCAAAAATTCAAATTTACCCTGTGGTTGAGTTTCATTTTGTACACCTAATAAATAAAAAGTAGGAAATTTAATTTTCTATAAATTTGTACTTAATTATTTTTTCTAGGATGCACCATTTTTCGGAAATAATTTTTTTAATAAATTTATCTTGAAAACAGTGCGTCCTAGAGAAAAATGAATAGAATAAAATTAAAGAGAATTAAATTTCCAGCAGATTTTATTTAGTGCATTTTTCAATATCTGTAACGGTTTACGATTTACAAGCCTTTAAAAATTAACCTTCTTAATGGTTATACTTCAATACCCTTCTTACACGGAGAAGGTCAACTTTTGATGGACTTTAACGCCTAAAATGTTCAAAATTTTGAAAAAAAGAACTTGATGAACTTGATTTTTATGAATTTCGGTTGATTTATAAGAAATACAAGGAAATTAAAAAACTTTTTTTTTAGTTTTTTAGTAGGGAGAAATTTGATACTTCACCGCGAGAGAGGTATCCTTGGGCAGAAAGCCTATTCAATCTACCTTGATACTTAGAAAATTGTTTGGAAAAAAAAACTTCCCCCTCCGTTTTACTTCCCTTCTTTCCCGTTATACTTCCCTCCTTATACTTCCCCCTACTATACTTCCCCCTCCGTTATACTTCGCCCTCCTACATTGTAATCCTCTTTAAGGAAGTTCCCTTCGGGGCCAGCTTCAGACAGTACTTTTTAACTCTTTTTCCTCCTAGTTTTCTCGGTTTTATATTAAAATGAAAATCGGCATTGGTGAACGCCGGACAATAAAAATTAACATATAAATAATTACAATTTTTTTTTTTATTATTGATGATTTAATTTAATGTGTCAAATAATTCATATAATGAGTGTTGAATCAATCGCTTCCCGAGCTTTAATTCCCCAATCGAGTTCTAAAACAGGTTTTTAATTATTTATGGATTTACGCCTGTCAAAATTTATATTTTAATCTACATAAAAGGTTTTTAATAATTCGAGATACCACACGCATAGATTTTTAAGTTATGAATCGTAATTACGAACAAAATAAAAAGGAAAAGTATTAAAATCGTAAATAATGAGAGAAGAGGGTTTAAATAAATAAAATGAAAAAACATCCTTGGGGTCCGACATAATTTTGTAAGTAGGAAATTAATTAAAGGATATAGATTACGTTGATAGAATTGATAGCGGAGAGGGAGGATAATCTGATGAATAGGTTTATCTATTAAAAAGGGATGAACGAAGGACTCCGCATGCATCCGAGGAGGCATTTAAAACCGGTTTTTTTTCTCCTTTTCCAAGTTTCAAAGCGACTCTCGGAAGATAATTTATATTCAATTAGCGGAGGGGATTTAGTCGGATGCATGGGTGTGTTGAGGCTTAAATCTATAAAAACCCTGGATAGGGAAAGGTCTTTATTGCATAGGCCAACATGCAATTTGTGATAATTTGATATTTTTTATGTACGGTTGGCGACATTGTCGAACTCAATCGTGTACTTTATTTATTTTTTTAAACATAAAATGACGTTTTAAACCTACACGATATCCTTCAAAATGTCATTGTCAAAGAACGCTTAGTCTCGTAGCTAACTTTAAAAAAAAATTGTTCCTGCTTATTTTTTTTTAATTTAGAAACTTTTTAAATGATTTTTTGAAATATTGTTACTTTTCTTTACAATTTCTAGAAAAAATCGTAAATAGGGAAAGGTCTTTTTGCATAGGCCAACATGCAATTGTGATAATTTGATATTTTTTATGTACGGTTGGCGACATTGTCGAACTCAATCGTGTACTTTATTTATTTTTTTTTAAACATAAAATTGACGTTTTAAACCTACACGATATCCTTCAAAATGTCATTGTCAAAGAACGCTTATTCTCGTAGCTAACTTAAAAAAATTTGTTCCTGCTGATTTTTTTTTAATTTAGGAAACTTTTTCAAATGATTTTTTGAAATATTGTTACTTTTTCTTTACAATTTCTAGAAAACATCGTCATTTCACACTTTTTTCAAGATTTTTTGAGAAAATTGCATTTTTCTTATTACTTATGATTTCTTAAGAAAAGAGAATCTTAGGTAAATATCTTTCAGAATGTACCGAAAAATCATTTTTTTTTTTATTTGATTTTGTTTGTAAAAAAATAATCGAAAAAAATAAAATTTTTAAAATAATTTTTACAAAAAATTATTATTTTTGGAATTTGTGAGTTGACGATTTTTAGTTCCCGATGAGATTTGCCCAAGTTCAAACTAGTTAGATAACACGAGAGGGTCAATTTTTTCCTCTCGCAAGGAAAGCTCGTTTGATAGCACTAAGGGGCTAATTTTTTTCCTCTCGCGAGAAAATCTAATGTGGAGAGGGGAAAAAATTCAAACGAGCTCTCCCTGCGAGAGGAAAAATATTAACTCTCTCTTATCAAACTATTGGGTTCAGGCAAATTTAAGTTTTAAGCTTTAAGGAAGTTAAAGTCGTGGTATCCTAAACAAGTATGTACCTCTTGTTCTTCTTTTGATTTTCGATTCGACATTGTTTGCGGACTTGAAATATTAGGTGTTCAAAATGAAACTCAGCCACAGGGTAAATTTGAATTTTGTAGATTTTAGCCGAGTTTCATTTTGTACACCTAGTAGTTCATTTTTTTTTCAAAATTTTAAACATTTTAGGCGTTTCATCAAAGTTGACCTTCTCCGTGTAAGAAGGTTATTGAAGTACATATAAATTAAGAGGTTAATTTTTAAAGGCTTGTAAATCGTAAACCGTTACAGATTGAAAAAATGCACTAAATAAAATCAGTTGGAAATTAATTCTCTTTAATTTTTATTCTATTCATTTTTTCTCTAGGACGCACTGTTTTCAAGATAAATTTATTTAAAAAAAAAATTATTTTCCGAAAATGGTGCATCCTAGAAAAAAAATAAATAAGTACAAATTTATAGAGAATTAAATTTCCTACAATTTTTATTTATAGGTGTACAAAATGAAACTCAGCCACAGGGTAAATTTGAATTTTGTAGATTTTAGCCGAGTTTCATTTTGTACACCTATTAGCTCTATCGCTTAAAGTGCGGCGAAAAGAAGTTACTGAATACGCATAAAATTGAAAAAAAAAATGTAAAAATCTGGTACAACGGGTATTTTCCGTCTAAAAACTTAAGGGAAAGCGTCAAGAACGTGTAGAAAGAGGTCTTTGGCCAAAAAAATTTACGAACAACGACCCAAAATCCAGTAAAAAAGGTTTTCTAAAAAGGTTTTCTGTGGGAAACCGCCGGTTTTCTTGGCCGCGGGAGAAGTGCGGATTTAGAAATAAAATCTACGGGCTTGAAAATTGAAATTTATAACACTTCATATAATTTTTATTACGAATTAAAATCTTTAATAGGACGTAAAAAAACAGAAAACAAATTCTATTAAAATTCATCAGATTTAGTCCATGAAAGAGCTTTTATGTTTGTTTATCGGCCTGTTTAAAAGGGGAGGGAAACGAGGGAGTCGTTAATGGGACTAACGACATTCCCCTGCAAAAGGAAGCGGGAGGTCAAAAGAGAGGAAAAGTTTTTGAACTGGACATAGGTCAATTATTAATTAAGCCGAAGGTTAATCCTCCTGTCTCTAAGCCTGGAGATTTTCAATGGACTCTTCAGTCGGGGGGAGGGCAAACGAGAGATGGCAATAACGAAATGGGTCCCCTCTGTTTTGATCTCTGATCATTTAAATGGCCTACACGCGACATCAAAGGGTTTACGTTTAATGATCTACTCCACTCAGACTCCAATTACAAAATGAACAAGACCCGCCGAAAACTTAACGTATTGTTTCACTGGTGGATATAAAAAGGATGAATTGTCGCCTTCTGTCCCTTAAGGGTACCTTTGTGCCCTCAGGTTATCTCCTTTCTTAACATCAGGGTTAAGCCCTTATTGTAAACAAAGTAAATTAGAAAGAAAAAAATTCTGCCCTAAGTGGGATTCGAACCTACGCCCTGAGCCTATCCGGGGCATCAAATTGAGCAGATGTACTCCCAAGGGAGCCAGAAAACTTCACTTTTTCTCTAATTTTTCCTGCAGATTTTTTTCTTTTAATTTCTTGTTGAGTATTGAGTTAAAGTTATTAGGTGTACAAAATGAAACTCGGCTAAAATCTACAAAATTCAAATTTACCCTGTGGCTGAGTTTCATTTGTACACCTAATAATAAAATTGTAGGAAATTTAATTCTCTATAAAGTACTTAATTATTTTTTTCTAGGATGCACCATTTCGGAAAATAATTTTTTTTTAAATAAATTTATCTTGAAAACAGTGCGTCCTAGAGAAAAAATGAATAGAATAAAATGAAAGAATTGAATTTCCAATGATTTTATTTAGTGCATTTTTTCAATATCTGTAACGGTTACGATTTACAAGCCTTTAAAAATTAACCTTCTTAATGGTTATACTTCAATAACCTTCTTACACGGAGAAGGTCAACTTTCGATGGACTTTAACGCCTAAAATGTTCAAAATTTTGAAAAAATGAACTAGGTGTACAATGAAACTCGGCTAAAATCTACAAAATTCAAATTTACCCTGTGGCCGAGTTTCATTTTGTACACCTAATAAAAATAACCGCGGTCGCCCCGGGTAGGCAAAGGGCATGGGTTCAATCTTACTTGGGGAAAATTTTTGTTTGTTTTATTTTATCTTTTCCTAATTTACTTGGTTATAGCTTTAATTTTTTAATTCCATGTTTAATATAAAAAAAGGAGGCCTAATTTAATTACAACATTTATCTGAATCGTAAAGACCCCCTTGAGAAAAAAAAAAAAAAGTTGATACCTAAATAAAACGTCTGGATTTTTCACGATTCATTACACGACTTTAATGTCAATTATAAAGGAGATAAATCAAATTTGATTCTTTTATATAAGCGTTCTCGACCGTGAGAATCTACGTCGGAGCAAATATTTTAAAAATGTTGATATCTTGTCTTCCTTTCTTTTTTAAAAACGATCGGAATTTTCAGACTTTTACGTAGACTCGACGTTCTTCAAACATTTATTTTAACATATTAATTTTGTAATTAGGGCTCTTTTGGCTAAAACATCGGAGAAATTGAGCCAAAGAAGCCGGCGAAAAATATTTCTCCTAAAAAAAAAAAAGGACAAAAACGAAATGCTCTTCTCTACAATTATCGGATAAAATAGCTGAAAACGCAAGAAAATTCTAAAAATAAAAGTTTCCTGATGGAAAAGACCCCAAAAATCCAGCCAAAAAAAGGGTCTCCCGCCCCAAAAAAACTGAAATGTTTAGAACATGATTTTGGCCTAAGCAAAGATCAAGGAAGGTGAAAAAAGTGCTCCTAAAAAATAAAATAAAAAAACCCGAAAACGTGTTTAAAAGGCGTCTTTTGGCAAAAAATGTTTTTTGAATTAAAAAAAAATTTCCCCCATGAAAACTTGTAAAAATAGGTTCTATTACCCAAAAGATCGAGGAAAACGATCATGTTAATTTTTAAAGACTTCTCTGAATAAAACGTTGATAGAAAAAAATGCATCAGAACCTGCGTTTAAGTTAATTTGAATAAATTTCACCTTGGTAGATGCGGTGATATTTCACGCTTTAGGCTCTATGTTAATAGAAAACAACCCACGGCCTATTTAATAACAAATTTATAACTCAATATTATTCTATCCGGCCCCGCTATATCTCCTTCTGTTCTCCCATGAATTATTAATAAGAAATCTAATTCATTAAGAATTTTTTTTTATATTTCTATCACGGAAGCCATTTTTAGCTTCCGTTTTTTTTCTTTCGAAAAATAAAGATGACATCATGTGAAGAGACAATGAGATTTTTAGCGGTCTATTTTTTGAAATGATCATTTTTCAATTTTATTTCCAACCACTTGGATTGGAAGTTTTAGTTTCGATTTTTCACAATAGGGATCGTTAGTCGTAAAAAGTTTAGGTTACCTAGTTTTATAAGACCTGTTGCTACCTGCACAGACATTTCCTTATAGAGGATCACGAAAATCTCGTTTTTTTTTCATTAGGATGAGACAAGGGGTTCTGATACTCCGCTCACGGGCCTGAACTGATTTAGTACACCAAACCCTATTCACGATGAAGGATTGAGAGCAGATTTGGATCAGCTGGTTTCAATAGATTTGATTCTTTTATTCTGATTTTCCAGTTTTTATCATTTTTATGTGGTATTTCAATTTCAAAGGGAAAAAAAGCAGGCAATTTTTGCATTTCACTACCAAAAAAAACTTTTGGTTCCTACTACCAGTTTTAATTTTTATCGTATTAAAATTAGTTCAAATGTGGAATTTTTGTGAGCTATTTCTAATCTCTCCTTCCCCCCATGGCATTTTGAAGGTAAGTTATGATGTTTTTAAGTTAAAGTTAAAATTTTTGAGGAACTCAATGATCTTGAGATCTTAAGATCTTGTGAATTCCTCAAGACTGAATGAGGGATGATTTTTTTATAACATGTAAAAATTTGATAGATTTTCTTAGGAGAAGAGGTTCGCTGAAATGGACGATTTTTGCACACTCACAATTCACAACACAAAATTTTTCAAAAGTTTCACTTTCACTTCACTACCCTTTTTTTGTATATACAAAAGGGGGAGGGGGGTGAAATATGTATGTACTTACGTAAAAAGTTGATAGTCATTAGTAGGACTAGTAGATACATAGTAGACGTAGCGACATCCCCTTCGTGGGGCATGTTGATCGCTGTTCTCACTCTATGCTTCTATCTCTTTCTCTACTTTTTACCCCCTCCCGGAATAAAGGAGAGTGGGAGATTCACAAAATCTCTCCTCCCTCTTTATGAACCGTCCCCCAATTTTTTTAAACATATTTAAACCTTCCCCCTTCTACAAGCAAAAAAATTTTTTTTTTTTTTAATATCCTCGTTGTTTTTAGTGATTGCGTTGTGATTTCTCATAGAAAGCAACGAGGGTGGTCCGATAGATAACGAGAAGAGAATGAGTTATTGGCAGTGGGGATAAAAAGAGGTTGTGTGGCCTCTCTCGAAATCCGATTGGTTAAGAGAACTCCCTAACCATTGGTCAGATATCGGCCCCTTCCACCGCAGAGTCACCAGAGCCTCACAACAATGGGGAATAAAACCAGAACGGAAATCAATTTCGTAACATCTTCTCTTCAGAATTTTTCAATGCCCATTCAAAATTTACCATTCAATTATTTATTTTATTTATCACCAATACATCTTTTAACGGATCTATTCATCAGTTCATCCCATTTTTTACCAGAATTACCAAATCTTCTGTAGAAGCAAGAAGACATAGAACTCTTAAATTTAAGAACTACCAGCTAAAAATTGATCCTTTTTGATTTTTATTGTTAAAATTTGTGCTCCACAAAATTTTTATGTAATTACTATAATTGACAGAAAGCCAAATTGGAGCTGGCCATGGCACGCGAACTTGGCGTGCGATGAAGACGGCCGTTCGCATGAAAGTTGTTTAATAAATGTAGATCCGTTTCCATTTTAACTTCCTTAAAGAAGTTATTGTGATACCCTAGACGTCGGGTTTTTGGGGAAGGGTCTTCCAGACCCCGGAGGGTCAATTCGAATATTGATCTTTACCGATCTCAACTTTGTCTGTGGTGTCGGCCGGCCGTCCGTAGCATTTTTTCCGGAACACCTTACGGCCACAATTTTCAACCGATTTCACCAGATTTTCACCAAATTTCCCGCCATTTTTCGCCCGAAACTAGGGCGATTTTTAATTTCGAAAAAATGGCGGAGATATGTCTGTTTGAAATTTTAAAAAATTCGCTGCGGTTGAACCGTTGGTCCGATTTTCACCAATCACTCCTTATATTTTTTAAGAATTTTTGATGAAAAAATAATCATTTTTTTTAACATTAATTATCATTTTAGTAGGGAGAAATTTCATTCTTCCACCCACTACGAGAGAGACCTCCCTTGGGGAAAAATCCCATTATTTCTACCTTGATACTTGGAAAAATTAAAAAAAAAAACTTAAAACATTTTCGGGGGCAAAAAAAAAACGCAAATTTAAAAAAGAAAAGAAAAGTTATCTGTGGTACCCTGCGTTCATTTTTCCCCCGGAATAATTCACAGCAATGTTCATCAGATTTTTGCCACAGAATCTTCCTTTTGTTGTTATTTACTTGCTTAATGAAGTTATTAGCTTTGTTTCAACCGCATTTTGAAACTTCTGGAGCATGCGCAGAAGGATTTGTCGTTCAAATCGTTTGCCCGTCAAATCTGAAGTCATCTTACGTCATATTTGAAGTTCAATTCGTTCTGGAGTTTCAAAACTGTTTTAAACTGAGGTTGGAACAAAGCTATTGTTTTACCCTTCATGTCAGGTTTTAGGGAAAGGGTCTTCCAGACCTCGTAGGGTCTCTTAATTTTAGAAATTCTCAAAATGGCGGATACCTGATGTCTTCGCCCTTGATTCCATTCTTTTATCTTCAAAAACTTTTTTTTTTCTTTCTTCCCCTCTTTTCTCTCACTGATTGGCCTCCCTGTTTACACGGATCATTCTTAACACCACTCGACGTAATCCGGGGCTTGACTCATTTTCTTTTGTTGAAGTTCAGTGCGGTCCTTAGGTAAAGAGAGGAGGAAAGAAAAAAAAACCTTTACATTCCATACCCGATTTTTTTTCTTAAGTATGAAAAAAAAAGGCTCCGTGAAAATCCTAAGATCCATTCGTTCAAGTGGGAAAATAATTTTGTTAGGGATCCATAAAACAAACAATGTACACGAGCATTATATTCTGGATTTAGTGCAAATAGTTTGTATTTTTCAGGTAGTAAAATGGACCGTCTGTCGAGAGATGCCCGTCTCTCCCGCGGTGAATGTTTCTTCCTACTATTTAAAAACTAGTATTTGCTGCCTTTTACATTTTCTCACTTTCAAAATTGAAAATTGCCCGGAACCGAAAAGGTCACTTTTTCACGGAGACCCCACACTTCAGCCTGAAAGAATGGAAGAAAGAAGGGAGAACAATTTTTTTTCGGCGTACATTTTCATAAATTGCCAAATTGGTTTACCACCCAAGAAGGGCGTTATTTCGATTATTCACGGGGGTAGAAAAAGGTGAGGGTTGAGGGCAGCTTTATGAGAGAAAGAGTGAGAAAAGGGCAGAGGTGATTAAAAATATAACTTCTTTAAGGAAGTTAAAAAGATAATCATAGAGGTAATTTTAAAACAATCAATGGAGCGAAATCCTTCTGAAAAAGCCAACGGAAAGATTAATGTAGGAATGGTGGCATCTCCAATATTCTAGAACCCGACGATTTCGCCATCGCGCAACGATCGCGATGCTGAACATATTGGTGTACAAAATGAAACTCGGCTAAAATCTACAAAATTCAAATTTACCCTGTGGCTGAGTTTCATTTTGTACACCTAATAAATGTAGGAAATTTAATTCTCTATAAATTTGTACTTAATTATTTTTTTCACGATGCACCATTTTCGGAAAATAATTTTTTTTTTTAAATAAATTTATATTGAAAACAGTGCGTCCTAGAGAAAAAATGAATAGAATAAAATTAAAGAGAATTAAATTTCCAACAGATCTTATCAAGTGCATTTTTTCAATATGTGTAACGGTTTACGATTTACAAGCCTTTAAAAATTAACCTTCTTAATGGTTATACTTCAATAACCTTCTTACACGGAGAAGGTCAACTTTTGATGGACTTTAACGCCTAAAATGTTTAAAATTTTGAAAAAATGAACTACTAGGTTAAAATGAAACTCGGCTAAAATCTACAAAATTCAAATTTACCCTGTGGCTGAGTTTCATTTTGTACACCTAATACATCCTTTCCTTTTCTTTATTGTGATTATTGGTGATCTTTTATCTAATAATTCCACATTAATAAAAAATAAAAGGTGAATATCCGCCATTTTTGCGATGGAAAGAGTTTTCGTCTTTTCATGATAATTTTGTCAGGACGATATATTACGTTTCACCGAAAAAAAAAATAAAATAAAAAAAACGTCCTTCGAGGGTAACTCAATAACTTCCCTTAGTGAAAAAAATTTTTTTTAAAGACTAAAAACACATATAAATTGATATGGGCCTCCGAAGAGCACGGAGGGTAATAATGTTATTACACCTTTTTTTTCCCCTGCTTTGTCGGGGCTTTGGGAGAGATGATATTCATTAGTGGTAATGGGCGGCACCTTCCTGGACGAGCAGTCATTATTAATTGCAGGGTGATCATCTTTTTCTCCTTCGAGGTGGTCCCGTGCTCACCTCTCACCCGAAACTTCCACAGAGGAGAATGAGTAATTTTCTTCAAGGCTAAGAATTTTTTTTAAAAATTATCACAAATTCTTTATACAAACAGTTGTTCAATCATGCGGGTTTTCTTAAAAGTGGAAAAATTTCCTGACTACCAAGGGATCCTGGTTCAATAAAAGGGAGTGGAGACGAAGGGAAAAAAATAGTCCGATGAAACCCAAACCTGTGTGAAATCTGTTCGTATTTGACTTTCCCATTATGAGAGATTTTAACACGTCCTGAAGACCGGTAATAAAAACATGCCCATCTTCCTCCCGGTGATGCCTCCAGGTAAGAAATATGCTTACACATGTTACATTTTCTTCCCCGTTTTTGTTTATGTTTGGAAATGACTTGCTACGCAAATAGACAACCCGAAACTGTTTTCTTTCTTTTTGCTTCTCCTGCAGTTGACAGGGAAGAGGATTAAGTGTGGATTTTTTGATAAGGAAAAGGAGACAAAGGAGGGGACAAAAAAAGGGAGTAAACATCCGAAAGTGAAACATCTCTCAAGTAGAGTCAATGGGCCATCTGTTTTTCGGACGAACTGTCGGACCAGGTGGATCCTTCGGTGCTCTCAACATCTTCCTGAAAGGTGGTATTCCCATTGACCCATTGGTAGGGAGTACCACTTATGCTAATAGTCGAGCTAATCCTGGCTTTTCCCTCTTCGGGGTTACATCTGCTCCTACCTGGCCTCCTTCTTTCGTTCATAAGACACTTTAACCGAATCCATTATCCGAAGCTATAGCCAAGAATTTGTAAACAAATCTCCAGAAACTTATCACCCAAATTCTTCTACTAAAACTTCAAAAAATTAAGATCTGCAGTTTAGCTTGAAGAAATGACTTCGACACTTTGAAGCAATTTTGAATTTGAATTTTACTTGGAAAAGTTGAGAGAAGATCAGCTGGATGCAATAGTTTTGGTTGGTAAACAAATTTCGTCGTCACCCTCCTCCCTGCAGCTATTGAAAAAAAATTCTTGGTTTACAATTGACGTTGAACCTTCGATCGTCACTTGAATCAACAAATTAGTCCATGTAAATGGACGTCTATCGTACAATAAGAAAATAAAAAGGAAAGATAGACATGCCATTCCGATCTAGATTATTGAAGTTATCCACCGGAGTGGAGAGTTGAAAAGGTCTCTTTGGAATGCAGTTTGAGAGGCAATGATAAGTAGCTATTGTATGTCGAACAGGGCAGAGCATCTTCCTCCTAATGGACAAAGCGAATTCTAAACATCATCAACAACAATTCCACGCAGATTATTTCGTGTTGGAATCGAACTTCTTCTTCGCATGAAATTTTTGGGGAAAAGAAAATACTCGAAGGCGTGAATGGTTAAAGGATTGAAAAGGAGTCGGCTTTGAATTGGATACAAGCTATGACAAATAGGACAAATCGTTTTTCGTTGTCAACGTCCTTTAGTCAATTTACATTCGCATTGATTGATGGATCATCTTCAGGCTTTCTTTATATTTCACCTGCTTCTTAGGGAGAGAAAAAAAATTGTGCGCCTTTTTTTCTCTCTTTTTCTTCCCTCTAGTTTTTTCTTTCGAGTGCGAGTAAGAGGCGATCCGTAGTTGGAGTCCGGGCTCGTTAGTAATGTATCAGTTGGGTTTCGCGAAGGTCGCCCAGACGACACTGTCTCAACTCGGGAGGAAATAAATAACCACCGAGTTACAGGGGGACTGACAAGAGGGCGATCAATCAGCAACCACTTTCCACCTCCCGCCAAAAGGATTTACTACCGTCCAATTTTTTTTTTCTCCATCTCTCTCTCCGTTTCTTTATTTCTTTTGTCTTAAAACAGACTTTTCTTTGTCATAAAAGATTTTCGGGATCGTGAGAAAGGCTCGCTATTCGGACTTTTCCAAACATGCCGTCATTATCTCGGCCGATTGGCTTTTTTTAGGGTCGGGATTCGTCAAACATGAAGGGTTATTGAACCCAGATTCTTTTTATACATTCAATTAACCTAAACGGAATCCATTTTTCTCCCTAAAAGTTATGCCCAAAAGCAGGTTCTATAGACAGGTTTCTTCAGTGTTTCACCTAGAGTTGAGAAGGTGAACTTTGAGTAATCTGGTGGCAGAATTTAGGTTTAGCCTTTTTAACGGGGTGCAAATATTTTTGTTCTATTAGGTGTACAAAATGAAACTCTGCCACAGGGTAAATTTGAATTTTGTAGATTTTAGCCGAGTTTCATTTTGTACACCTAGTAGTTCATTTTTTCAAAATTTTAAACATTTTAGGCGTTTAGTCCATCAAAAGTTGACCTTCTCCGTGTAAGAAGGTTATTGAAGTATAACCATTAAGAAGGTTAATTTTTAAAGGCTTGTAAATCGTAAACCGTTACAGATATTGAAAAAATGCACTAAATAAAATCTGTTGGAAATTTAATTCTCTTTCATTTTTATTCTATTCATTTTTTCTCTAGGACGCACTGTTTTCAAGATAAATTTATTTTAAAAAAATTATTTTCCGAAAATGGTGCATCCTAGAAAAAAATAATTAAGTACAAATTTATAGAGAATTAAATTTCCTACAATTTTTATTTATTAGGTGTACAAAATGAAACTCAGCCACAGGGTTTGAATTTTGTAGATTTTAGCCGAGTTTATTTTGTACACCTAATACATTCAATTAACCTAAACGGAATCCATTTTTCTCTCTAAAAGTTATGCCCAAAAGCAGGTTCAATAGGCAGGTTTCTTCAGTGTTTCACCTAGAGTTGAGAAGGTGAACTTTGAATAATCTGGTGGCAGAATTTAGGTTTAGCCGGTATATTTTTTAACGGGGTACAAATATTTTTGTTCTACCTTCTAAGGAAATGAGTTTAAAATGAGTTTAAATGAGGATTTATTAGTTTTTAGTTGTATTGACCCTTTTGAAAAACCACTAAGTGCTCTCATAATATTTGCCTTATGGGCAGAAGAGGGGAGTCGATGTTGACCTCTAGACGCGGCCGCTTCCTTTTGTTTACAGACGGTTAATGGGCTTGAAATATACAAAAAGGAATTAATTCGAAAGCGTTTTCAAACGTGGAATCCGGAGTCAAATATTCCGAAGATGTCGCCGTTGCAAATCTCCAAACGTCAAAAGCGCCGGAGAGAGGAAGGAGAAGAAAAAAAATCTCTTTTGTGTCGACCCTCTCAATGTCACCGCTAATGAATTCCTTGACAGATTTTTTACCCTAAACAGAAGAACAAGGCGTCTCCGGACAAAGGAGAGCTGAAAATCGTTCAGATTCTTCTTTCGTATCGGCTACTGGATGATGGTCGCCACCCCCTCTGACCGCTCGAAAAATCGTCGAGTCGACGACCTTGAGGCAGTCGCGCAGTAGTTCTTTCCGAATCGAAGTTGGCTTCTGGTCTATCCAAGTGATTCACCTTCTAAAAATTGGTGAATAATTCGATTTTGATTTTCCTTGCTGAAAGGGAAAACAGGAATGCGATTGAATTTAAATAAAAGGCAAACTCGTCCATTGTTCAGCTCTCCGCATTTTTTTTTCTCTCTCTCCTCTCTCCATCCACTCTCTCTTTCTTTATCATCTCCATTCCCCTACATCCCTATCTACCGTTCCGTGAAGTTATGCAATCGGCAACCTATCAGGCTAAACAATACATAAAACGGATTACTAACCACTCTGTTATAGCTCATCCTCCATATACGGCGGACTTCTCCACCTGTAATTACCCGAATACGGAATTTCCAACAATCCTTCCATTCAAAGCTTCGCAATAAAATAGTTTGCCCATTCGAGAATCTAATTAAAATACAAGCCGTAAACTTTAGGTTTTATTGACGAAAATACAAAGTGTATTTTTTTATGCTTAAAAATTTTCCTGGGACCGGAAAAAAAAATAATTACAAAAATGAATAATGCATTCGTTCAAGGTGGGCCCTGCCGGGCACGCTAATTTTCACGCTTCAAAAGAGGCATTCCTGGATTATTATTCTATTTTATCGCTAATAGATGATTAATGCGACCATTAGGCGCTTTTTAATCGTTAGATTTCCTTAAACACATGCAAACGTCATCGTTGTCCTTTCAAAAAATCAGTTAATCTGCCACCTCGAATAAATTAGAAAATTTGCTGCTTGAAAAATGGTGCGTATTTTATGTTGATAGAAATCATTGCTTAAGATTTTTTTGTTCTTTGCCCTTCGAGACGAGCAATGTGATGCAATCTCGAAACTTTGAGTGACGAATCTTCGTGAATCACTTTACTCTGACCTTAAACGGCCAAGACATTGTACTCGTTTTCCAAATACCTTGAATTACGAGTGCGTCAAATACAAAACAGTGGGAAAAAAATCCTTTGAAACGTTCACTTTTATCTGTGCCGGAATTTTTGGGCTAAAAGTCCTAAAACGGAGGTTTCTTGACCAGAAGATCGAAAAAACGTCCTTTAAAAAGATATTTTTTGACATAAAAACGCCTTTAAAAAAAGGTCTTTGGTCATATAAGATGAAAGCGCCATATAATTGGAGTCTCATCGCCGAAAATCTGAAGAAAATGTTAAAAAACTCATTAAAAAGTGAACTGCCTCAATGGATTTGGGGGAGGGGGGTGTATTAGGTGTACAAAATGAAACTCGGCTAAAATGTATAAAATTCAAATTTACCCTGCGGCTGAGTTTCATTTTG
The DNA here is from genome assembly GCA_014119065.1 of Orius insidiosus. Taxonomy (NCBI): domain Eukaryota; kingdom Metazoa; phylum Arthropoda; class Insecta; order Hemiptera; family Anthocoridae; genus Orius; species Orius insidiosus. The sequence goes on from JACGAQ010000480.1 coordinate 72,590, forward strand.
TACACCTAATAAAAAACTAATTTTTGCTCTATCTGTCGAAAAAAATGTCGAAAATCTTGTCAAAATTCGGGTTTTCAACGTTCAAAAAGTATAATTTTTTTCTCCAAATAACCATAGAAAACGACCCAAAAATGGCTATTTTTGGCCAAAACTCCTTAAAAAAGCTCCCAAAATATCTAATCAAATAGGCGTTTATCGATCAAAAGATGATGGAAAACGTTAAAAAATTAGGCCCTAAAAATTATTCCGGAAGTGTAATGATGATTTTGTTTGAAAGAATTTTTTTTTGTTGATTTTCAATGAACCAGGAAAAAACCTTAATGTATGATGTTTTAAAAAGGCCATAAAAATTTTTTTTTCCTGCAAACCCTTTTACTGCTATCGTTTTGAGAAAAGGTTAATCCAAGGGGCGCTGGAAGGAAGAGAGAGAGGAAAAAAAGGCCAAAAAATAAGAATATAACTAATTTAGGGTATGTATATGACAGGGAGTGGGGAACGCGCGGGTGGCGGCGGTCCTAGCTGCGGTAGGTAAGAAAAGAAGAGAGAGAGAGATTCGAAGTCATCGCTCCCGAGAGCCGGGAACCCAACCTATAATTACCACGCCTACTTCTCACTCTCCTCGGCCACCTCCACAGTTTAGTACTACTAATAATATATATAATTCCGAACTCCGCCCATCCTAACACTCCGGACCTTTCGTCCTGCCGCCTTTTCCCTTTCTCAACCTTTTTGGCCCTTTACTACACGGTTTGCCTAAAATGAAAAGGTAAAGCCTTCCTAAAAATTTGCTTATCAGTCGATTTGAAACTCTTTTGCGCTCAGTTTGACGTCATTATTTGTTGCTCAATTTTAAACTCTTTTCTTTAACTCCTTCATGAGTGCATTTTTTCCTCCAAATCTTTGTAAAAGGATTACGACGAAACTATTCATCGGATTTTCTTATATAATATGTTTTTGGAAAGATCTCGTCAAAACCTCCAAAATGGCTAGCGGTTTTTTTTGGAAAAAATGTTTTAGACGAAAACTAAGTTTTCCATTTTCCAAAGGAATTCATTTTCGGAAAAACTGCTCCCAGACCGGCTAGATATTCCCAAAATAATGCGAACAAGCTTTTTTAAAAAATTTCCAACGATTTTTAGTGCTCGAATATAGGAAAGTAATTTTAGGCATCTCTCTGTCTAACACTTGGTTGAATTTTGATGTCGGATCCGCCTAAATTATGACAAAAAAGTTTCCCTTTTGAAAACTCATTACGGTTTTGTAGTGAACAAACAACCTGTACGTGATACAATTAGGTTTGGGCATTCTTTCGGACTGGAATGGACCACCCTGGGCCTCCGGTGTCAGAGCTGACGCCTATCTCGGCCCTCAATTAGCTTCAGGAACGGTTTAATATGTTAATCACGGTCCCTCCCTAACATCTCTATATCTAAGAGTCTATACCCCTCTTATTGTAATACCACCTCTATAAAGATTACAATCAATTATCCATTAGGAAACGAATAAAAGGCCGACCTCCGTACAAACTATTAGACGCGTCTAATCGATGATATACGAATTATTCAGTTTGTTGTTAAAATCATAGCCTCAATGATTGATTTGTTACTTCGACTTTTTTTTTTAATTTCATTTTACGGGTTTTAAACTACTCAGGTTATATCGCCCTCGCGTCAGTGGTGTTTTCCGTCGGAAAAATCCATTTAGTACGTGGGGTTCAATTTGGGGACAGCCCGCTTTGAACTCTGGACCCCATTTATGAACGCAGTATCGCAATGTTTGGGATTAACACCATAACACGCGCGGCCACCACGACGCCGTTTGGTGAGTTGATTCAGGGGGAAGGGATAGCAAAACGAGTGAGTCAAGAACAGCTCCGGAAAAGCCGGTGCTTCCGAAATCGAACGGAACTGTCGGAATCGGAACTGTCGACATTGACATAAAGAGGTTAGCCAAATTGCCTTTAACACCTATAAGGGTCTCTGGCGGGGGAAAGACTTTAAAAGACTTACCGGAAATGAAAAAGCAAATCTGGCTGCCAATGCATTAGTGGCATTGAATCCAGAATTGATTGTGCCACCTGTGCATTGTAGGGACCTAATGGCATTGTTGCTGGCTGGGAGAGTGGTGTGTGATGGCGGTAGGCGCCTGATGAAGTGGCTGATGTGATTTTGCTGTGCTCGGAGGACGCAGGGATACCAGGGCGATACGCCCAGGACCTCCAGGGGATGTGGACAAAAATGGACAAACAAATTCGGCTCCCAATTGACGTGCCAACTGTGTATAGCAGGGACCTGGTGGCATTGTTGAAAGATACGGTTTCCTTATACTGGCTGGGAGAATGAGGTGTGGTGGCGGTGGCCGCCTGGTCAAGTGGACGATGTGCTTTTGCTGCGCTCAGAGCAAAACGTCGGATATCAAGGCGATACGCCCAGGATCTCCAGGAGATGTAGACTTTTGCAAAGGTGCTGTAAGTGGTTTTTGCCGTGAATGGAATTAAAAGGTTAACAATTTGGGAATCCTTGGGTCCAATAACCCGAGCATCCACCACTTCTCTCAGGGAAAACCTGGTGTACCGTCCCGTCCGATTCCTCGTCGCTTTGCTACACTTCTTTCTATGGCATTCGGTCATACAAAAAAGATGGAATTTTTATTCCTCAGGTAGTGTTTCTATTAATGTTAAGGAAGTCGTCTTTCATTAAATTGTCGTTAGAAGCCAGAATTGAAACATTAGCTCTTTTTTCCCTCCTCAACTTTGACACCCATTCTTAATACCTGTATTTTTTTTTTCTGACAGTAACAGACCTTTTGTCATTTGTGTTTTTGTCACTTCATTTTGGTCATAAAAAAAGTACTGATTTAGTCTAATAAAAAATCTCAATCCAACTTTATTTTCTTGTGTGTTTATATCCGATTATGGGGTGAAAGTTGTGTTTCAGCGTCATGGGGAAGGAGTAAAAATCTTTTTTTCTTTTCAGGTCAACCTTAAGAACGTGAGAAATCCTACGTTTGTGTTTCCTACACTAATAAAATATGTTTTTAAATTTTTTTCTGAAAATTATCTCGACTGTTATGAAAAAAAGGTGAGGAATTCGGGAAATTCGATCTCAAGGGGGAGATTGTGTGGATTTTATCCGAGTTATGAACGTCGGGGATGCCTCCACCGAGGGTTGAAAGGAATTCGCGTTTAAATTTTCAAACTTTGTTTTCAAAGGGGGAGTTTGATAGCGAGGTATCTTTCCAACTATTCATAATATTCGATTTATTTACCCAGCTTATCCAATGCTACAGTTATCGACTATAGTAGGTATTTAACGGACGATTCCCATCTTCAGAGATTTTGCTTCGGAATGAACTGAGACCGGGCAATTAGACTGTCGCACAGTGCTCCGAATGATAGGCCATAGTGGACAAAAATCATTTTTTCATTGTTTGTAGTTTTAAATGTCCGAATGCAGTTTAAAACAAGATTTTATAGATAAATTATACAATACAATACAATCCAATCCAATTGGAATCCAGTCCAATCCAATCCAATTGGAATCCAGTCCAATCCAATCCAATTGGAATCCAGTCCAATCCAATCCAATCCAATTGGAATCCAGTCCAATCCAATCCAATCCAATTGGAATCCAGTCCAATCCAATCCAATCCAATTGGAATCCAGTCCAATCCAATCCAATCCAATTGGAATCCAGTCCAATCCAATCCAATTGGAATCCAGTCCAATCCAATCCAATTGGAATCCAGTCCAATCCAATCCAATTGGAATCCAGTCCAATCCAATCCAATTGGAATCCAGTCCAATCCAATCCAATTGGAATCCAGTCCAATCCAATCCAATTGGAATCCAGTCCAATCCAATCCAATTGGAATCCAGTCCAATCCAATCCAATTGGAATCCAGTCCATTCCAATCCAATTGGAATCCAGTCCAATCCAATCCAATTGGAATCCAGTCCAATCCAATCCAATTGGAATCCAGTCCAATCCAATCCAATTGGAATCCAGTCCAATCCAATCCAATTTTAATCCAGTCCAATCCAATCCAATTGGAATCCAGTCCAATCCAATCCAATTGGAATCCAGTCCAATCCAATCCAATTGGAATCCAGTCCAATCCAATCCAATTGGAATCCAGTCCAATCCAATCCAATTGGAATCCAGTCCAATCCAATCCAATTTTAATCCAGTCCAATCCAATCCAATTGGAATCCAGTCCAATCCAATCCAATCCAATTGGAATCCAGTCCAATCCAATCCAATTGGAATCCAGTCCAATCCAATTCAATTGGAATCCAGTCCAATCCAATCCAATTGGAATCGAGTCCAATCCAATCCAATTGGAATCCAGTCCAATCCAATCCAATCCAATCCAATTGGAATCTAGTCCAATCCAATCCAATTGGAATCCAATCCAATCCAATACAAGCCATATTTTTTGACAATTTTTTGTGTTTGGGGATGTATTTGAGAAAAATACAATTGAAGTTGGCCATCGAAAAACATTGCTTTTCCCTTCGACCATTGGATTATCAATAAATGAACTATAAAGTAACAGTTTAAACTTGCTTTAACCAAATTCATAGTGAGATTTCGAGGATCTGAATAAATTAGAAACAAATATACTTTGTCGATGAACCTATATAATCGTATACCAGGGCTACATAAGGTATTAATAGTGCTAAAAATGGTAAAAAACAGTTCTTAAAGGCATAAAGATGTGTAATAACTGTAATAAGATGAATATAATTCAAGAAAAAATTATTAGTTTTTTCATTTTTGTCCATTGTTCGGAGCACTGTGTGTCGGGTGTTTTTATGGTAGAGAAACCCCCTTTTTAGGGCATTTCATACTTTTTTCACCTCAAAAATGATCCATTTAACTGGTTTTTTCGCTCATTGAGCGTTTTCCAGCACTTTTTGATCAGGAAATGGCCGTTTTAGTATATCCTCGGCTGTTTTTTACAAAAGAAGCACCATTTTTCAACGTTTTCCACGGTTCTTTCCCCCGAAAAATACCCATTCCGTCCCTTTCCCACGACTTGCACGGTTTTTTCCCTTTTTTTTCGCAAGCATTTTGTTTATCGTTGCTTCAAAAAAAATATTTATGACGATTAGGCCTTTTGTGCAGTGGGCGTGCGCATAAAAACCGAATTCGAATTTATTCCAGATCTCGAGATTTAAAGTAATATTTTTACGAGTCCACAGTAAAAAGCGTCCAGTGAATAGGACGAATTTTATTGTCCGGGATTAAAGCTCAAAAGGGGTTTTTGTCACTTTCTTCCACTTTTAAACGAGTGTTAAAATTGGACTTTAAAGTCGAAACGTCTAGAAAATAAAATAAAAAATTATAAAAGAATGGAATCTCTGTTTTGTTTGAATTGAAGCGTTTACAGCGGAGGTGTTAATTGATTGATAGTCGAAAAAGGGCGTTTTATTGGACGTTGTCGGTTCAACTCAAACGTTTCGGAAGTTATAACATGTTCAATACATCACAGAAGAGAATGGTGATAACAATTTTATGACATCAATAAAACGGATGGGTTAAAACACCCATTCATTCAAACAAAAGGGCACGTCGCTCTTATAAATTCTTCTATAATAACCTCCTTAAATGGAACTATTAGGTGTACAAAATGAAACTCAGCCACAGGGTAAATTTGAATTTTGTAGATTTTAGCCGAGTTTCATTTTATACACTAGTAGTTCATTTTTTCAAAATTTAAAACATTTTAGGCGTTAAAGTCCATCAAAAGTTGACCTTCTCCGTGTAAGAAGGTTATTGAAGTATAACCATTAAGAAGGTTAATTTTTAAAGGCTTGTAAAATGGTAAACCGTTACAGATATTGAAAAAATGCACTAAATAAAATCTGTTGGAAATTAATTCTCTTTAATTTTTATTCTATTCATTTTTTCTCTAGGACGCACTGTTTTCAAGATAAATTTATTTAAAAAAAATTATTTTCGAAAATGGTGCATCCTAGAAAAAAATAAGTGCAAATTTATAGAGAATTAAATTTCCTACAATTTTTATTTATTAGGTGTACAAAATGAAACTCAGCCACAGGGTAAATTTGAATTTTGTAGATTTTAGCCGAGTTTCATTTTGTACACCTAATAATTAATTTAAATTTCTATTGGTAAAATCGCTTAAAAAAATACGTTTTATTAAAAAATTTTTTTTTAATTTTCTGGAAAATCGTTAATAAAATATGATGATAATCATAATCATATCCGTAATCGTAATCACAACAATATGATTACGATTATGCCCTACTCAGCTCTGAGGGGGGAAAATAATAGTGCTGATACAATGTTGATGGTTATCTTGGGTGAAAATATTAAGAAAAGGTGATGACAACGTCGACTAATGGAGGATGACGAACTGTAATGACCACCCCTAAATCGTCCATCAGAAAAAGCGAAAGAAAAAAAAAAGGAAAGAGTGACTAAGTCAATCTTTTTTTCTCACGCTTCTATTTTGATTCTTTAACTCCCCATTTTGAGAGAAAAAGTCTCGAGGTTCATAAAATGAGAAAAATTGCCCTGCTTTTATGTTTTTGCCATATTTGAGTTAATACTTCAGCATTCATTTACTGTCTAGACGACGTTTATCGACTTAAAATCTTTATTCACTAAAAAAACGTTTATAAAACCATTCAATTATAAATTAAAAGTCATTCCTATCTAGAAGAGAATTTCAATTTTAATGGCCGAAAGAATCCGTGTGAAAATGATTTGCCGAGGCGGAAATGACCGATTGATAGAATCTAAATTGTTTCAAAACTCGGTCTATCCTTCGAAGATCCGATCTATAACTACCACATGTCATTGACGTGGAGACAGGGGTTCCCAGATAAAAATCTGGCTCAACAGTTGTGATTTTTTTCGGGGGTGAAAACTTCATTTAGGAGATTTGACAAAATAATTATTGAAATGACATTTTTTGGGGGCCCCTTCCCTAATTTTCTTTGCGCTTACAGATCGCTGGTTCGATTCTCAAGACTCCGGTTTTTTCAACGTCTCACATTAAAGTGAGAAAATCGTCGAATCATCGAACGGTGCAATTTTTTATCAGTTTTGGATTTGACAATCATCCAATAATCGATACCTTTTAGCTGTAACTTGGAGCTTCTTTTGGGGGCCCCTTCCTTAGATTTCTCTGTGCACACAGGTCGTTGTTTTGATTCTCAAGAATTCTAGCTCCGGTTATTCAAGGTCTCACATAAAGTTGAAGAAAACGGTGCAATCAGTTATCAGTTGCAGAGTTGACAATCATCCAAAAAGTCAAGAACTCTTCCGTGTGAACTTGTTCAACTTGTTTATTTTCATGTTTGGTTCCCTAGGGAAGTAAAGGGAGAAGACATCTATAATTTTTAATTTACTGGTGTTTTCGTTTCTCCGTCATTAGAACGTTTTGGTGACGAGAGTGAGGTCAAGAGCGAGCACTCAAGATTGAGGACTAATTGAGAAAACACTTACAGGCGCGTGAAGCTTCGACAAACAGTCTGTGAGGTCGAGGGATGGGACAAAGCCTACTTAAAGAAAGAAACTTTTCGACAATAGTCTGAATGGGATTTGTCGTCTTAGGTAATATTTGGGCAATTAACGTTTTTCGCACCTTAAGAGGGGCTTAGGATGGCGCCGGATTTTCCGACAATGTGTCTGGGCTACCTGTCTTTAATCGCCAAATATATCGGCCATTGGTGAACGAAAGACGGAGCCGTGAATTCCGTGTGTGAGTTTTTGATGAGATGGGAATATTGAAATAAAAAGATGCGTAGGTTCTAATGGATGGAATGTTTGACAAGAGGGGGATGATGAAGTAAAACGGATTCCGGTCTTGTATCGGCCACAACTCATCTTTCTTCGTTCCCTCTTCCATGTAAATGAATCAATCGGGCGGAAAGCGCGTGCTCGATAAACTAAAGAAGAGAAAATGATTTCTCAGGGCGGTGGGGAAATGAATCATTTTGAAATATCGGTAACTGTTTAATGCCTCGGAGGGCCACCTAGGTTGGCAATTAACTGAGCCAACGGTCATTTCTCATAGACACCCCGTCCGATACCGTGTCCGAGTTTTAAATTGAGTTCCGATTTCGACGATCCGCCCGCTTGCCGAGAACGTGTCCCCCCCTCCCTTCGCCGACACTAATTCATCCTCGGCCGTGTACACATCTACATCTACATAAGAGGTGTTTAGGTAGAGGCCCGTCCTTCCTCATATTTATTACTCTTCTGTCTTCTTAGGACCACCTACCAGACATAATCGCACCGACAACCGACGTTTATATACACTCCCACTTCACAGATCACTAACCAAATGACTCTATCTTCCTCCTTTCATAATTTAATTTCAAATACGCCATTTTCAAACCACAGATGTCAATCTGTTCCAAATATTCAGGGATCGGGAATCTCAGGAAAAAGGCTCAACAATAAATATTAGGTGTACAAAAGGAAACTCGGCTAAAATCTACAAAACTCAAATTTACCCTGTGGCTGAGTTTCATTTTGTACACCTAATAAATAAAAATTGTAGGAAATTTAATTCTCTATAAATTTGTACTTAATTATTTTTTCTAGGATGCACCATTTTCGGAAAATAATTTTTTTTAAAATAAATTTATCTTGAAAACAGTGCGTCCTAGAGAAAAAATGAATAGAATAAAAATTAAAGAGAATTAAATTTCCAACTGATTTTATTTGTGCATTTTTCAATATCTTAACGGTTTACGATTTACAAGCCTTTAAAAATTAACCTTCTAATGGTTATACTTCAATAACCTTCTTACACGGAGAAGGTCAACTTTTGATGGACTTAACGCCTAAAATATTTAAAATTTTGAAAAAATGAACTACATACTAGGTGTACAATATGAAACTCGGCTAAAATCTACAAAATTCAAAACCCTGTGGCTGAGTTTCATTTTGCACACCTTCCTTAGAAAACGGGCGAAAAACCAGTAAAAGTGCTTTTTTTTCGTCCAAAAAAATGTAGGAAATCGCCTATTAATCAAAAAAATTTTGTTGGCCAAAAATCTGAGGAAACTTCGTTAAAATCGGGGGTTTGAAAATCGTGGGGATATATAGTCAAATGAGAGTTTCTGGGCAAGAAAACCGCGAAAAACGTAACCAAAAAAAGTAATTTTCTTGGACGACAAAAAACCGGATAAAAGGCGCCTTCTGAGCAAAAAAAATTGAGACAAACTTTTAAAAACCCCCGTAAAATGTGTGTTTGGAAAAATATGAAGGAAAACTTGGTTAAATCTGACAAAAAATGGAGGAAAGAAATCTCTAGGCCGAGGGAAACGACTCAAAATCATGTAAACGAGATTTTTTTTAGAGTGAGGACCCTTGAAAAATTATGATTTATAATATGTATTTTTTTAAAAAATTTACTTTAAGATTATAGTCATATTTTAAGGTGTTGAAGGGATTTTTTTAACCTAAAAAAACAAATAGGCTGTAAATTCCTAGAGCACAAGTAAACATCGTTCGATGCCTAAGACGAATTTCCTTCTGGAATTCCAATGATAAGGGGGTGGTTTTCGATAAGTTTTCTCTTAGGAAGAAGGGGGAAAAATAACCCTGACTCCCTTTTTAAATATTTGGTTACGGGGGGTTTCTCGTTGTTTTCTCAACGATAAAATTCCTCCGGTTATGAATTTATGATGGATTCGGCCACTGTGAGCTGGTTTGTTTCGGCCCTCGTTCTTTTTATTGAATGTTTTTTTTTCCTCCTCTCGAGCCGGGTGGCCGCCCGTTTGGAATAGGATTAGAGGTGACTTCACCGGCAGAGAAGAGAAAAAGCGGGCTTGTAAATGGCCTTCTATTGTCAAAGATATGTTTTACGGTTTTATAACATCTAATCCAATGTCCGCACCTTACAAATCTCTCAATGTTAAAACCCAGCTCATAAATACTCAGGATCCTTCACAATTTTTTATTCGATTGTGACTTTTAAATTAATTCTTTTCTAGTTTTTTATTAAAAAGAATATTCGTATAAAAGCGTGAATCGTTTTTTCTTCGGATCAAAACGCAGAATTTTTTCAAGACGACAAATCAATCTCGGAACTTTTTCATTCCTGACGGTTTTTCACATCGGAAACACGCTTTAATTGATGTCGTTGGGGGGAAAAAAAGGCGGCGAACTTCATGTATTCAGTTGTTTGAGATAAGGCAAAGTCATTCGAAGAAGTAGATCAACTTGTTTTTCCCTTAGGCTTTAGAATTAATTGAAAGCTTGTTCTGACTTCTTTTTTTTTTCTCTTTCTTCGACTCTTTCTAACACCTTTTAACATCCTCGTAGAATGATTATCGCCTTCTTTAATAACTCTTTTCTTTCTTTTCAATTGAACATCATTGATTGATTTGTTCCCTCTGTCCTGGAGACAAGCGTTAATTAACTTGAGGTGAGATTTCCATGAGAAACGGACCCTCGTGTGAGGGATTTTTGTTTTCGAAAAACAAAACCGTTTTCATAGTTGCTGTATTTGGTAAACAGCATACGTGATTGTTTTCTCAATTAGTTTTCTATTTTCTAAACCTAATAATCCCAAATGACTTTTTTATTAGGTGTACAAAATGAAACTCGGCCACAGGGTAAATTTGAATTTTGTAGATTTTAGCCGAGTTTCAGTACACCTAGTAGTTCATTTTTTTCAAAATTTTAAACATTTTAGGGGTTAAAGTCCATCAAAAGTTGACCTTCTCCGTGTAAGAAGGTTATTGAAGTATAACCATTAAGAAGGTTAATTTTTAAAGGCTTGTAAATCGTAAACCGTTACAGATATTGAAAAAATGCACTAAATAAAATCAGTTGGAAATTCAATTCTCTTTAATTTTTATTCTATTCATTTTTTCTCTAGGAAGCACTGTTTTCAAGATAAATTTATTTAAAAAAAATTATTTTCCGAAAATGGTGCATCCTAGAAAAAATAATAAGTACTTTATAGAAATTAAATTTCCTACAATTTTATTTATTAGGTGTACAAAATGAAACTCAGCCACAGGGTAAATTTGAATTTTGTAGATTTTAGCCGAGTTTCATTTTGTACACCTAATAGCATGATGAAATATCGCGCATGCGCGTTGTTATGGTGCCTTTAATACACAAGTCACCGGGTGGACCCAAGCTTTTAAAACTCCAAAAACAAAGCGATGATCCTTCAAATTGAGGATCTTTGATATATCTGAACCATTTTCATTATTTTTTGTTCCATATTCAATGGTTTCAATAGCCTCTTTATATTCGCAGACATGTTAAAAATAAAATGAATTTAAAAAAAATGGCTGTAAAAATTTTTTTAAATGCGTATAATCGAACCGAGAGACATTTTTATTATTGAAATGACTTATCGATTTTTATAATCCTGTTTAAAGGTAAAAACATTTTCATTATTATGAGCACGTGCAGTGAAAAGTGTCATTAACTTGACAATAAGGGTATTGAATAAAGGTCAACGTATCGGCGGATTATAATATTCCTGTTTCAAAGACGGAATTAGAAATTAGAAACGTTTGAAAGGAGTGGTTGAAAAAGAAGAAGAAGGGGGAAAAAAGGAACTTCTGGAAGAGCGATTCTTCGGAGGCAAAAACTGTCGAGATTCCTTGGCGTCTGAGCATCTCGACACATATCATCCTCTGTCTCCCTCTGACCTTTGGCTACCGGGCCGTCATCCTTGGAAGACATTCCGGTCCAATTAAATCTTCCATTTCGAACCCTTTTAAACTTAATTGATAATTAATTGATTGTTGACGTTTTTTTAAGTTTAATATTTCAAAGCCGGAAAGGATAAAAAAGGAGCTTAAAAGTCCCTCAAAATATGAGGATGAGAGACACAATTGTCTTTGGAATTTTTTCTCTCCCCAATATTCTTTTGTGAAGAACGTCGGTATTCTTAATAATGACCATGAGACGTCGGATACCAAAGAAAGAAAAAGGGGGATGGTATAAGACAGTAGGAGAATTTAAAAAAATGCGAGTGACTAAATATCCAAGGCGGTGGAAGAGTCCGTGGTCTGAATCTTGACGACGGCGTTTTTTCTTCGAGCTCGATTTCGTTCAGAGAGTCTCAAAGATATTTATCTTCGATCGGACACCCATAGCTCCTCTCGGATGCAGTTGCAACTGTTTGATATTCACCTGACAGTGACAATGCATCTGGACAGGAGGTCGTAATTCATTGAGGGTTTTAAACCTGTTCGGAACGGGGGAGGTTAAACCTTCCACCATATAGAGTGAAGGACATATTCGATCGTTGCCGCGACATATCCGGACACTTTTTGCCCCCTCGACGACGCCTTGATATTCAGATGGTCCTCGTCGATAAGCGAAACGTCAATCAGACAATGCCACATTATCCTTAAAGCAAAAACTGCCTATTTTAGTTAAAGATTCATCGAATTGGAAATTCGAATACCAAACAAAATTGCGCAGACACTTTTATCTCAAGATCTTAACTCAGTCATGACAATATTTCTATCTTTCCAGACCTTTGGCAAAAAAAAAAAAAAATTTTCCAATTGTGTACAGTTCTAATTCTGTAATGAGAATGGCATGAAAGGGGAGGTAAAAAAGGGTACCTAACTCAGGTAGTACTAATTACTTAATTGTTAGTCTCCCTACTCTGTCATCTACATGACCGACCTCTAATTCAAACAACTTCATAAGTCACACTTCCACGAGAACAAAAGGTTGCCTCAGGTGAAAAAAAAAAATGGAATCCATTGAAGGTCGGAATTCCCCGTCGGGTCATCGGAAACGCGGCATTAATCAAAAATACAACTTCCGATGAATCATTTTTTCATCGAATTTCGTCGATGTATGTTCTAGAAATGTCACCTTACCAGGCTGTTCGCGGAATTTTATCTTAGGATGACATAAAAGCCGAGGAAAACTCCTAGAAACGAACTAGTTTGAAGGCTCAAATAGCTTTTGAAAAAAAGCGGGAACTAAAAGTACACGCATGCGTGATTGCTCGCGCCTGCGCGTTGTACTGGTATCGTAAACTCACATGTTCCAAATTTATGGGCAGAAAATTTTAAAAATCACATCAAAAGGGAGTATTTTCCCAAAAACTGTGCAGAATGAAAAAGGTATCCAGAGTCTCGGCTAAAATATTGAACCACAGAAACAGTTTTGAAAACGAAAAGTTTAAAGAGAGGCTATTATGGTGATAAGCGTTATGGTGACTTGCCCTTTTTTTTATGTCGACTTGCATTTATTGAAAAAATTTATGTTGAAATGCATTATGCTCAAAATTCATGAAATTTTTAGAGCTTTATGTTCAATTGCATTATGCCGAAACGCTTATGGTGAACTACAGATTTTTTATGTTCAACTGCTTTAGGGTGAAATATATGTTGAACTGTGTTCTCACAAAACGATAGCAGAGGGAGTTCTATGGCAAAAGTACGTCAAAACGGCAAAAATCCAGTGAAATCTCGGCTAAAAAAGTGGTGTTTTAGCAGTTTCTAGGGCGGAAAGCTGACGAAGTCCCCCAAAATCGGGTGAAAATAGTTTTTCCTTTGGCAAAAAAAAAAACATAATAAAGCCAAAAACTTTCTATTTTGTACTTAATTATTTTTTTCTAGGATGCACCATTTTCGGAAAATAATTTTTTTAAAAATAAATTTATCTTGAAAACAGTGCGTCCTAGAGAAAAAATGAATAGAATAAAAATTAAAGAGAATTAAATTTCCAACTGATTTTATTTAGTGCATTTTTTCAATATCTGTAACGGTTTACGTTTTACAAGCCTTTAAAAATTAACCTTCTTAATGGTTATACTTCAATAACCTTCTTACACGGAGAAGGTCAACTTTTGATGGACTTTAACGCCTAAAATGTTCAAAATTTTGAAAAAATGAACTACTAGTTGTACAAAATGAAACTCGGCTAAAATCTACAAATTCAAATTTACCCTGTGGCTGAGTTTCATTTTGTACACCTAATATCTTATTATAATCTATCTTATTATAACTATCATCAGTCAGATGGTGAATGCTAGAAAGGGTTGCTGTCGGGGAATAGCAGTAAAAAACACCCGGAAACACCGGAAACCGATATATCGTAATTAATTTAACTATTTGCTAACTTAAAAAATTAGAAAGGACGAAAACAATGTATAAAACTCGGTTCTGGTTCTCACGGTTAAGAATGTCAGTCATTTAACGGTAAACTCGGAAGCAAACTGTAAGAATCTCTCGACGAGTCCTTTTAACTTGTTCGCTTCAATACTTTTCGAGCCTTTTTACGTATTTGACATTGCTATCTGTGGCATTTTTCTTTCTTTTAAAGTTTAAAGTGAAATGGGCCATTATAGCGGTTCAAAGAGAAAAAATCCGAAGACCTATAAAAAAATAATAATTACGGGGATTCTTCGTGGGAGGACTAAGGGGAGAATAATATGCAAGTTTACAAGAGTTCTTCTTTTTAATCCCACTGTTTGAGTACTGAGAGTGGTAAAAATAAACGAAGAGCGTCCCCGCTCTTTATTGTACCTTCGGCCCTGAGTGAAGGTTGTGTTTATGTGGCTATTTATGCGAGAGCGAAGCGCAAACATTTATTTATTATAACATTAACCCCACTCGGTAAGCCATCAATTACATAGGCAACGTCTTAATAGCACAAAATACAGGGTATTTCATCCTCGATTCTCGTCCCTTGGAAATAGAGGAGGGGTCGCGCTCGCTCTAATATAAAACGTACGCAATTACCTCAATGATTTACCAGTCGACTACGACAAAAGGGCTCGCAGTTAAAATCAAAATCGCACCGATAAAATTGCTTAACACATGCTTAATGTCTTTCATATTTAAAACTTTTTTTTCTGAAGGTCAAAAAACTCAATAAAATTTTTATTTTTATTTATGGGGCTATTTTTTTTATATTTGATTTTTTTATGTACTCGCTATTCCGGAAATGCGGACACCACGTATATTGTCCAATTCTTGGGTTTACGACAGTTTTATTGAACGGTTTCTCCGAGATTTAGATAATTCTTAAGCCTTTTGAAGGCTATTTATAGACAAAACCTATTCTGAGTTATCATTGTTGATTTTTTTTTACGATCTAGTCTTAAACCTCGGTTTACGATCAAGGTTAACAGAGGTGAATAGTAAAATAAAAAAACAGATCCTGTGTTTTAGCATATTTTTAGATTCCACCTCATTTGGTCTAAAATTGAATTTTTTTAAATAAAATAATTGAATCTGTGGGAAGTGAAGATCTGCTGACTCGCAATTACCGCTGAGGGTCATTAGCGGGGACCATTCACTTCAGGAATCTAAAACTTGAAGAATCTACTCCCCGATGTCTGGAAAAGAACCAACTCGTCATACTATTCCATCCGAGAATAAATGCTATTAGGTGTACAAAAACTCAGCCACAGGGTAAATTGAATTTTGTAGATTTTAGCCGAGTTTCATTTTGTACACCTAAGTAAGGTAGTTCATTTTTTCAAAATTTTGAACATTTTAGGCGTTAAAGTCCATCAAAAGTCGACCTTCTCCGTGTAAGAAGGTTATTGAAGTATAACCATTAAGAAGGTTAATTTTTAAAGGCTTGTAAATCGTAAACCGTTACAGATATCGAAAAAATGCACTAAATAAAATCTGTTGGAAATTCAATTCTCTTTAATTTATATTCTATTCATTTTTTCTCTAGGACGCACTGTTTTCAAGATAAATTTATTTAAAAAAAATATTTTCCGAAAGTGGTACATCCTAGAAAAAAAAATAATTAAGTGCAAATTTATAGAGAATTAAATTTCCTACAATTTTTATTTATTAGGTGCACAGAATGAACTCAGCCACAGGGTAAATTTGAATTTTGTAGATTTTAGCCGAGTTTCATTTTGTACACCTAATAGAAATAATGGACCGTCTGCCGAAGGGATGTCCCTCTTACTAGCAGTGAAAGCATCAAATTTCTCCCTACTACAAAAAAAAAATTTTTGTACGCAAAAATTCTTAAAAAATTATAAGGAGTATTTCGTCGCGTTAGTTCTAACACCGGACAAGTCATTTTTCCATGGTTTTCAGGAGAGCCAAAATACGGTTTAATTTCTCATTGGAATCAATGCATCACCTGTTGGCTAATTCGTGAACTACGCATTTTCTGTTGGTAATAGGGTTAAACTACCAACGGAATTCGATTCTCCTCAAAATTTACCATCAGAAACAATGCCTAACTCAAAATTGATAAAAAAAAATGACTTATCCGGTGTTTGAACTAACGCGACAATTTGATGAAAATTGGACCAACAGGACGACCGTAATTTTTTCAATTTAAACAGACATATCGCATGGGGTCTGGAATACCTTAATACTTTTCCCCCAAAAACTCGACATGGAGGGTAAAACAATGAATTCTTTTAGGAAGTTTAAAGTAAAAATTTGGTTAAAAACGCAGGATCAGGGGACGAACGGGCGGCACTAGTTCCCTACGGGCTTCGGAAACCAAAAAAACCGGAGGAGGGTAATTCAATGACTTTTCTTTAATGTCAAAACAAAGGTGTTGGTGCCCATTTCGATATCGGTAGTAAACTAGAATCCTTAAGTTAGATAAGGTGATTTTAAAGGGTTACCCGGCACGGTGGCATCCGTCCAACCCGTGGGAAACGACATTAGGTAAAAGGTTGCCACAACTTTTTTTTTCCCCCGACCTCCTCATCCTTCTCTCAACTATATCAGTATTAATAACAATTAGAATTCCATTCGAAGTTAATTCCGCATACCTGACCACTGTTTCTATTGAGATTCTCCATTAGAAACTCCTAAAACTTGTGGAGATCCATTCAAAAGTAACCTTTTAGATTCCCATTCAAATCGAAAACGTCTCAACCAGTTTTATTCTAAAAAAAAAAAGACATTGTGCACTTCGAGAAAAGTGTTTTTCAGACCGCTGTACGTGATACCGGCCGTCCGTCGCACTTTCCGGAGCACTTCATGGCCGCAATTTTCGTATACAAAAATTTCACAGATTCTCTCTTTCATAGTAACCTTGATTTTAGGAGATTATTTCGAAATTCACAAAATGGCGGAGATCTGTCTGTCTAAAGCAGTGTTTCTCAACCTTTTTGAAACCTGCGCCCCCCTGTAAACAAGCATTTAGCGACGCCGCCAAGGGGAGCTTGAAAACGGGAGCCGGATTATAGGCTTTCGGTCCAAAGGGCCGGATTATTGGTTTTCCGACCAAAGTCCAGAATGTAGGTTTTCGGACAAATTAAAAAAAGTACTCACCTTAACGCCCCCAGCCATTTAGCCATTGCCCCTCTATCACCCCAATTTTGCATAACGCTCCCCAGTTACTTCCCAGTTACTTCTCGGTGCCCCCAGGGGGGCGGTACCGCCCCCGTTGAGCATCACTGGTCTAAAGTTTTGTTTAATGCGCCTTACTATTGATCCAATGTTCTTCTCTAAATTTTCACCAAATGCTAAAACAAAAAAAAAAAAAAAAAAAAAAAAAAAAAAAAAAAAAAAAAAAAAAAAAAAAAAAAAAAAAAAAAAAAAAAAAAAAAAAAAAAGGAGGGAGAAATTTGGGTATTCTCGCCCGTTCCGTGTGGCTTGGCTGGAAAACTGACTTCGCCGATCATGAAGGTGCCGGACGGCTTCACGAACGCCATTTTCACAGAATCTTCCTTTTTATTTTCAAATTGACTAAATTTTTTAAATGGCTGAGATATACAAGTATGATACGTATCTAAAGTTTAGTTTTTTCAGAATTTCAATTCTATTTTGAGTTTTAATCCGTTGTTAAGATCCGTCAGATTTTGAGAAGATAAAGTTTGGCCTTTTAACCTCTCGCCTACTTGTACAAAAAAGGTTTTTGGAAATCCACTTTGATGTTAAAGGCTGCTAATAGCTTGTGGGTTGCGGCCATAAAAAAAAATTCTCGCGGACAATAATGAATATGAGGTAAACCTCATGTTTAGTGAGATAAGAAGATTAACGTTGGTTGCTACTTTGTGGTTTCCCGATTCATAAAAAAGCCGCTTTCGCAAAACTAGTAATACGAGCTCTCGAAACAGTTGTCAATCTCGCGTTTTACAAGAAGCGGCCTTTAGCTATTACCTTTATTATTTTCGGATCGTAAATAAAATTGAGCGTTTAATCGGTTCGAGATGGGAGTCGACTCCGTTCCCCGTCACATAATTCCTTCAGTCTTTATGCTTCTTATTTTTTTCCTACCCCTCACTATAAAAAGACCTTTTAATCCAGTTCAAGAGCTGCAACACGGCTTCTCGTAATATTTTTTTCATTTTTATTATTTCAACTTCACCCACACCGTGGAAAATTAAAGTTATGGCGTTTCTAAGGGCTGGGGGTCGATTTATTATCCCACTCTACCTTATAGTATTAACACTGTTTTAAAGAAAAGGTAAAAAAAAAAATTTCAACCCATTAAAACTCCTTTTACAACCTCAAAGAAACAAATGGATTTTTTTAATTCTAAAGACCCTACTTGACCGATCTTAAATTTAATTAAAAAATAAATTAGTGAAAAAATTTTCTAAATTTTTTTTAAGTATCAACGTAGAAATACCGAGCGTCTACCAGAGGGATGTCGATCTCGCCCCGGATAAAAGAATCACATTTTTCCCTACTATATAATACTATATGTATATTTTTAAAAAAATTAAAAATTTCTTTTTTTTTTCCCCCCTCCAATAATTCTTAAAAATACAAGGAGTGATTGGTGAAAATCGGACAGACAGTTCGGCCGCAGCGAATTTTTTAAAATTTCAAACAGACATATCTCCGCCATTTTTTCTAAATTCAAAAATCGCCCTCTTTTGTTTCAAGACAACTACAAAGGGAAGATCCTATTAAAATTTGGTAAAAATCGGATGAAAACTGATCGAATGAAATTTGCGACGGACGGACGGCTGGCACCAAAGACAACCTCATGATCGGCAAAGATCACCAATCAGTTTCCCTCTACGTGGTCTAAAAGACCCTTTTCCAGATACCGTACCCCGGAGGGGAAAAAAAAAATGCGAAAAAAAACGTACTGGTTTGAAGAGCTTCCAACGAAAACTTTCTTAAAGAGAAGTATCTATATAGGAGGGGGAAGTATATGGGGGGGAAGTATAACGGAGTGGGAAGTATATGGGAGGGAAGTATAACGGAGTGGGAAGTATATGGGAGGGGAAGTATATGGGAGGGGGATGTTTAAGTTAGGGGTAGTATAACAGAGGGGGAAGTATAAGGGAACGAAAGTATAACGGAAGGGGATGTATAAGGGAGGGAAAGTATAAAGGAGAATTTTCCAAGTTTGTTTTTCGAAAAATTTTCCGGGTTTTCCTTTTTTTCGAAAAATTTTTTAAGTTCTTTTTTTGAAATTTTTTTAAGGTTTTTGTGTCAAAAAAATTTTTTTTCTTTTCTTTTTCTTTTCTTTTTTTTAATTTTCTAAGTTTCATAACTTCTTTAAGAAAGTTAAAAAAAAAAAAAAAAAAAGCGTTATGATTGGCCGCAGAGTCCATCATCATTCTTATGCACAAATTTCACGCCCTTTTTTGACACACAAAACCTCGCTGAAAACTGGAAAAAAAGAAAGAAAGAAAAAAAAAGTTCATAATTTGTTAAAAAGGGGGTTCTCGGCCAAAAGACCGAGAAAAACCGAAAAAAAAAATTAGCTCAAAAGGAGATTTGAAGGCTTAAAACCGAGGAAAACGCCAAAAAATCGGGGTCTCTTTCATGTGGATAATCACTTCACAAAAACACCCGTATTTTCAGAATTGAATTTTCGAAAATAGGTAGCTGTTTCTGGTTTTTAAGTTGTAAGGAACGACCCTCCTCGCGCGTAACGTATGCCAGATAGTGTGGTTTAGTGGGGAATTAAAAAGTCGTAAAAGAGTTATGAGAGTAGGTAAAGTAGGAGTTTGCCTTGTGATAGCAGGGGGCAGATGTTGGACCATTGTAAACCTTGATGATCAGTGGTCTTCGTCACAGCCAACCCACTAACGTCACTCTAAATCGTCTTAAGCCCGCTCTTTTATATACAGACTCTTCTATTTTTAACTCTGGACTTAATTTATTTTAGTTAAGTTTCTTGGTGTGATTCCCTGATTAAAACGGAGAGAGAAAGAAAAAAAAATCATGATTTGGCGTGAAGCACCGTAATGACTAGCCACCCAGGTAGAGGCGGTATGAATGGAAATCTTTGGGCGATGCCTCCCGGCCTTCTTTTTGTAAATTTCCTATCTCTTTCTCTCTTTTCTCTTCTTGTTCGTCTTCTTCTTCTCATCCCGTTCTATTCTCACATCCATTTCACCTGAATGGATATCTAAAGGAACTTTCTTCTCTTCCCGAACGTCTAATAAACTGACAAAATGTCCATTAGCATCACTCACTTTTTAACATCTTCACTTCTTCTTGTGAAGGGCACTCGAAAAACGTTTTGACCGCCTTTTTACTTTTTTTTCTCTCTCTCTTCGGACTAAACAATGCCGCCTTGTTTTGGTACGGAGGCCGAAATACATCTGGGACATTAAAATAATGAATCAGAAACCCGGTCACCTTCAGGTATGAAAAAAGGAGATACAGATGTAAATGCTTGACCCCGCTGGCTTTGTGGCTGCCTACAACGTGTAGACAATCTTTTTCTCCTCCCTCCACAAGAATATACAGGGTGTCCCAACCAGGACCAGCAACTTTACGGCAAAGCATTTAATCCCAGAAAAATAAGTTCAATGTAAACCACCCTTATTTTTGGACAAGGAATCGACTCCATTTAGTTTATTAGGTGTACAAAATGAAACTCGGCTAAAATCTACAAAATTCAAATTTACCCTGTGGCTGAGTTTCATTTTGTACACCTAATAAATAAAATTGTAGGAAATTTAATTCTCTATAAATTTGTACTTAATATTTTTTTCTAGGATGCACCATTTTCGGAAAATAATTTTTTTTTTGAAATTTTATCTTGAAAACAGTGCGTCCTGGAGAAAAAATGAATAGAATAAAATTTAAAGAGAATTGAATTTCCAACAGATTTTATTTAGTGCATTTTTTCAATATCTGTAACGGTTTACGATTTACAAGCCTTTAAAAATTAACCTTCTTAATGGTTATACTTCAATAACCTTCTTACACGGAGAGCATCACTAGTTATCAACTCTTGCATTTTTTAAAGTTGCCCAAAGAGGTCATCAAGTGAAATCAACTTGAAATTTTGCGTAGATTTCAAATCTAAATAAAAAATAGGGGTTCTCATTCAAAATAACGAAGTTAATATCGCTCAGGGACCACCTGTGCACCAAAATCAAATGCTAAATCAATTAAATGCTTTTAAAGTTGCTGGCCCAAACATGAAACTCGGCCACAGGGTTTTGAATTTTGTAGATTTTAGCCGAGTTGTACACCTAGTAGTTCATTTTTTTTTAAATTATGAACATTTTAGGCGTTAAAGTCCATCAAAAGTTGACCTACTCAACGTGTAAGAAGGTTATTGAAGTATAACCTTAAGAAGGCTAGTTTTAAAGGCTTGTAAATCGTAAACCGTTACAGATATTGAAAAAACGCACTAAATAAAATCTGTTGGAAATTCAATTCTCTTTAAGTTTTATTCTATTCATTTTTTCTCTAGGACGCACTGTTTTCAAGATAAATTATTTTAAAAAAAATTATTTTCCGAAAATGGTGCATCCTAGAATAAATTTATAGAAAATTAAATTTCCTACAATTTTTATTTATTAGGTGTACAAAATGTCAGCCACTGGGTAAATTTGAATTTCGTAGATTTTAGCCGAGTTTCATTTTGTACACCAAATAGTTGGAACACCCTGTATATAAATTTACCTAGGTCAAATATAAAATTACACCTTAAAATTTTGGGGAATTTCTATAATATTTGTCAAAGTCAACAATAAATATTAGAAAAGGAGATAAAGAATTCCAAGTTGACAATAAATGAGGTAAATTATCAGGGCAAACAATTTGTATCAGATAAAAAAAAAAAAGTCGGGACTGTCTTTTGGTCTTTCGGCTTGTAAAGAGTGAATATCTGGTGGTTCATATTAGTGTCGACGTTTATTAATGGGCCGAGGATGATGTCGTCCTTTTTCGGACGGGATTTATCAGTCGAAATCAATTTGGGGGGATGGGCGCGGGCGGGCCTTGTTTAAATCGTAGTCATCGCCGCTGCCGTGTCGAGTTTATTAGCTTGTATTGAGATAGTGTTAGACACGCACTTGACGTTGATGTGTGTGTTGAAGAAGACTTTAACGCCTTCGGAATTGCGGAGTCACCCGTTCGAGTCGTCGAAAATCCGGCGTACGATCGACAATAAAACCCTTTGTCTTTGATTCAAAAGATCTTCTTCCTCATAACATCAACAGTCGTGACTAAAACTCTTATGTTTCAATTTGAAAACAATCCCTACCAAAGGGTCTTCACTTGCGTCTTCCTCAGTTTTTCGACCTAGAAACCTTAATTTTCTGCATTTTTGGCCTTTTTCACCGGATTTTTGGTAGTTTTTCTCGAACTATTTGCCAAGGGATGCTCTTTACACTCCACTTTTAGGTATTTTCTCTAATTTTTTTGCCCAAAGCCAATTTTGCCGGAGATTTGCAAGGCATTTGTGTTGTTTATCTCCCATGAAATAAGATCTTGGGGACGCCCCAACTTAGAAATTTAGAAGAGAAAGCTACTTCTAGGCTTTGATATTGACAAAAAGATATGATTCTGTTTGAGGCGCTCCGGGTACGAAGGGCGAACTCAACAAAACGTAGTTTCGAGATATTCGCATTTTAAAGTTTCGGTTTTTACGTATTTAAAGGGGAAAAATGGCGAACTCAACATAAAAATTATATGGGTGTATTCACCAAGAGGTCTAGAATCAGAAAATGAAAAAAAACTGGAAGACCCTTCCCCAAAAACCCGACGTCGAGGGTATCACAAAAACTTCTTTAAGGAAGTTTAAAAAAATTGTCCGATGTTGAGTTCGCCCTTCGTACCCGGAGCGCCTCAATTATTAGGTGTACAAAATTGTAGGAAATTTAATTCTCTATAAATTTTAACTTAATTATTTTTTTCTAGGATGCACCATTTTCGGAAAATAATTTTTTAAAAATAAATTTATCTTAAAAACAGTGCGTCCTAGAGAAAAAATGAATAGAATAAAAATTAAAGAGAATTGAATTTCCAACTGATTTTATTTAGTGCATTTTTTCAATATCTGTAACGGTTTACGATTTACAAGCCTTTAAAAGTTAACCTTCTTAATGGTTATACTTCAATAACCTTCTTACACGGAGAAGGTCATTTTTTGATGGACTTTAACGCCTAAAATGTTTAAAATTTTGAAAAAATGAACTACTATAACTAATTTTTCGTCCGGTAATTCAGGACTCAGACTGTAAGAGACAAACGGGTCGCTTCTGTTTACAGTTTCCGTCCGATTCTAACCTTCTCACGTACCAATGTTTGACCGCTAAGGGCTTTAAAACACCCCTCCCTTCTCCGCCAGCCTTTAAGTTTTTAGGGCTTTATGACAGGTTTGTTTTTACAACCTTTCAACCAAATAAACAAAAGATCCTTTCGATTTGTTTACTCCCGCACTCCCTTCCCTTCTTTTTTTTTCCCCTTCACTTGTCCACCTTTTAATTTTGCCTCCATGTGGAAAAAAAAATGTGAACAATAATTTAAAACTTTTTCGCCTTTTAGTGTCTTTTCGGTTAACGGTTAACGTTTAGGGAGCGATTAAATTTAATTACCTAATAAAGTGATGAGATTCTCGGGTTCCTTCAACAAAACTGTTTTGTCGATTAGCTATTTTTTGTTTTGCCTCTTCTGAAACCGTGTCCAATGGAAAAAGAAAGGACGCGGTACTAAAATTAATGGCCTCTAACAAAGATTCCATTAACTTTCTTTAATTATAACGCGAGGATAAGAAGAAATTTAATTGCTCTCATTAATTAACAAACCTCTCGGTGCTTTTTGTATGTACATACCGGATACACTAAAATTCTTTTGAACTTACAAGAAAGAAAAAAGTTCACACAAGGGCGCTCCATCACTTCGGCTTCCATAGCTCAGAGGGCTGAGGGGCTACGACTTTCCCCTTGGCTTCCATAACTCAGTTGTAGAGTGATTACGACTGTCGCCTCGGCATCCATAGCTCAGAGGGTAGAGCGGCTACGACTTTCCCCTCGGCTTCCATGCTCAGTTGCTAGAGTGGCTACGACTGTTGCCTTGGCTTTCATAGCCAGTTGGTAGAGTGGCTACGACTGTTGCCTCGGCTTCCATAGCTCAGAGGGTAGAGGGGCTACGACTTTCCCCTTGGCTTCCATAGCTCAGTTGCTAGAGTGGCTACGACTTTCCCCTTGGCTTCCATAACTCAGTTTGTAGAGTGATTACGACTGTCACCTTGGCTTCCATAGCTCAGTTGCTATAGTGGCTACGACTGTTGCCTCGGCTTCCATAGCTCAGTTGGTAGAGTGATTACGACTGTTGGCTTCCATAGCTCAGTGCTAGAGTGGTTACGACTGTCGCCTCGGCTTCCATAGCTCAGAGGGTAGAGGGGCTACGACTTTCCCCTCGGTTTCCATTGTTCAGTTGCTAGAGTGGCTACGACTGTTGCCTCGGCTCCATAGCTCAGTTGGTAGAGTGGTTACGACTGTCGCCTCGGCATCCATAGCTCAGAGGGTAGAGGGGCTACGACTTTCCCCTCGGCTTCCATTGCCAGTTGCTAGAGTGGCTACGACTGTTGCCTCGGCTTCCATAGCTCAGTTGGTAGAGTGATTACGACTGTCACCTTGGCTTCATAGCCAGTTGGTAGAGTGGCTACGACTGTCGCCTCGGCTTCCATAGCTCAGAGGGTAGAGGGGCTACGACTTTCCCCTTGGCTTCCATAGCTCAGTTTGTAGAGTGATTACGACTGTCACCTTGGCTTCCATAGCTCAGTTGCTAGAATGGCTACGACTGTCGCCTCGGCTTCCATAGCTCAGTTGGTAGAGTGGCTACGACTGTCGCCTCGGCTTCCATAGCTCAGTTGCTAGAGTGGCTACGACTGTCGCCTCGGCTTCCATAGCTCAGTTGCTAGAGTGGCTACGACTGTCGTCTCGGCTTCCATAGCTCAGTTGCTAGAGTGGCTACGACTGTCGCCTCGGCTTCCAAAAGTCAATTTGTAGATCGACCGGTCGTGGGTTCAAATCCAACTGGGGCCCTAATTTTTTTCCCCTTTTATCCTCATCTTAATTTACTTATGGTGAACTCTGATCAATAAACAATAACCTGAAAAAAAGTTTTTTTTTTTTTAATAGAAAATCCTTTTAAACGTTCAATCACTTTTTTCTAGTCGAAGTAGTAAAATTAATTCTTGAGTAGTGGGGTTGTTTTAAAAGTCGTTTAGGGAAGAGGCCCCACGAGAAATTAGCTTACAAATGATTGTAGTTTGTAAATCAGTGGGAGCCGACATAAATCAATGGGTGTAATGGAAACAGTAGATCAGCCCGGACTAGAATCCCTTCAAGGTTAGAAACCGAAGGCCCGTATTTATTAACGTTTCTTAAGGAAGCATTTTCTCAAATTTTGAAAATCCTACGTTATTTCGTATTTATAAAACTCCCTTGAAGTTATCTGTTCCTTCAAATAAAAGGAATCCTTCCAATTTCAAGGTTGCTATTGAAAAAGACCCCTTCAACCGAGGGCTCTCCTTGGCTGATGATGACATAATCCTTGATTATCACATGAATTCGTCTTTTCATCACACTAAAAAACCGCAAAAATGAGTTTCTTGGGCAAAAGAGCCAGAAAATCATCCAAAAATCCTATAAAGCGGCAGTTTCTTATCAATAAGAGCCACAGAAACACAACAAAACCGTTAAAATGGGAGTGTCTTGACCAAAAGTGCCACAAAAACACCCGAAAAACCTTCGAAATAGGAGATTCATGGCCAAAAGAGCCACGAAATCAACCAAAAATCTGATAAGGCGGCAGTTTCTTATCAACAAGAGCCACAGAAACACGACAAAACTGTTAAAATGGCCACAAAAACTTCCGCATAACAATCCGATAAAACTGCAGTTTCTTATCATTATCACCAAGAGCCAGAAAAACACCCTAAAATCCGATGAAGCGTCAGTTCTTATCAACAAGAGCCACAGTAACACAGCAAAACCGTTAAAATGGGAGTGTCTTGACCAAAAGAGCCAGAAAAACACCCTAAAATCCGATGAAGCGTCAATTCTTATCAACAAGAGCCACAGAAACACAGCAAAATCGTGAAAATGGGAGATTTTTGGCCAAAAGAGCCAGAAAAACACCCAAAAATCCGATAAAACTGGCTAAAAAAAAAAATCAGGAAAACACTCAAATATACGAAAAAATTGAAGTTTTTCGTTCTGCAGAGCCACAAAAACTTCCAAAAATCTTTAAGGTCCTCTGATTATTCTGGGTCCTCCTTTACCCAGTTTTTAAAAAATCCTAATTAATTTTAAGTCCAACTAGGAAGGGATTACTCAACGATGAGCGATTTAAGGTGCGGAAAAGGGATGTTAAAGTTATCCTTTTGGTTAAGGAAAGTATCAAGGTATGTTTACAAATACTGGCTAGAGACCTAATGGAGATCAAAATCTCCTTACCATAACCAGAAGGATACTTCGGGCATCCCTTTTTCCGTTCCTTAACGTAGGCTAGTTTTAAGGTTCAACTTCAAGGAAGTTTTTGGAAGAAAATTTTAAGAAAAGGGTTCCTTAATAAACGGGCCAAAAGGTTGATATCATGCTTCCTGAAGTATTTTAAGATGGAAATGTCAACTGCAATTAATGGCAGCTATAAAAAGAAATTCTCGTGGATTCTTTGATTCTTTAGAATCCAACCAAAATGGCAAATCGATTAACGACAAGACCTTTAGCCGAGAAATAGCTTCGAAGTGCCAATAACGTATGACTTTCACCCATCAATCTTATAAGATTCCTCAAGATTCCCAATGCGGAAAACGGTTAAAGATGATTTTATTTTTTCCCTTGTTCGAATTAGAAAGTTTTTTTAAATCTTTATATTGCGCATGTTGGAAAAAGATTGATGCCGAACTATTTACATTAAGCCGGAGGCTCTTTTAGAGCGAAGCGAATCAATGGTACGCCGCACAGTGGGGAAAAATGGCCAAAAAAGGGAAAAAAATCTGTATCTCGAGAGCGGATTGTCCTATCGACCTGGGACTAGTCTCATTCGATTCAGGGTAAAAAAATACATTGGATACACATATTAAAACCAATTTTAATTTTTTTTATATATTGAAGGTTAAAAATAATAATGTATAGGTAATATTAATAAATATAAATATAAATAATATAAATATTATATACCAAAAATAAACATAAAAATTGTTATATTTATTATCATTATCGGCAAAAAAATTAACTGAATGAGAATATAGAATCATGACGGGGCTCATTTTCGGCTAGCACAAGCTAGCGTATTAATGAACCAATAGTCTTGATAACAAAACAGGATTAATTTAAATGATTTGTTTACTAAAATTAACAAATATTAATAAATAAATACTCAAATATTAATAAATTATACACATATTATAATAAATTAATTTAGTTAATAAATTTATTATTAATAAATTAATACTTGTGTTTAACGCTATGTTAATACATGCTGTATTTATCGCGTCTCGACATAAAAAATTCATAACTCACCAATTCGGTTGAGCTCGGTACCAATTTTTTATAGAACCTTTATTAGAGTATCTAGATTCAGGAAAAAATAGTCTCAGACCGTAGGAAGGCGTAGCTCGTTTTTTTTTATCAGAATATCTGACGAAAAATTTTTTTTGTGCGAGTTCAATTGACCTTGATTTAGAATCTATTATTGTATACGCTAACGTAAATACTACTAATAAATATGAGAACATATTTTATAGTGAACCGAGATGAAGAAATTCATCAAATTAATTTTTTCCAGCATTTCCCCACTGTGCGCCGTGCGGTAGGGAAGAGTTTTGGGACCCTTTCATTTTTTAACCTTTAACAACACCTCGCTCTTTTATCTTTTTCTATTCATGTCCGATACGATTATTTTAACTAAAAACTTCCAGACTGGAAAAATGCCACATTTTAATCCTCGACTAGAAACTCCCCCCTTTTTATTTTTTTAGATCATTTTTTGTCCGAGTAATCCCCTGTGGGAACTTTTAAGTACCGTTATCAACACCCTTTTTGACGTTTTTTTTTTTTTTTTCGGTCAAGAAACCTTCTTTGTAACCCGTTTTTCAAGCGTTTTTCGTGTTTGGACGCCAACAAAAAAAACCTTTTGGGGGCCCTCCAAGAAAACACCTTCCCACCGCGCGTTTTCTTCGGTCTTTCTGCCCAGAATCCCTCATTTACCAGAGTTTGGTAGTTTAACTCAATAATTTGGGCATGAAAAAAGTTTTTTTACCGAATTCTATGGACTTTCCTCATTTTAACTTCCTTAAAGAAGTTATTGTGGTACCCTCGACGTCGGGTTTTTGGGGAAGGGTCTTCCAGACCCCGGAGGGTAAATTCGAATATTGGTTCCGGCCGTCCGTAGCATTTTTCCGGAACACTTTACGGCCACAGTTTTCAACCGATTTTCACCAAATTTTCACACGAATTTCTTTAGAGTTTAGACGGTGAAGAAGAATGTAACGAGGGCGATTTTTGAATTTCGAAAAAATGGCGGAGATATGTCTGTTTGAAATTTTAAAAAATTCGCTGCGGCCGAACCGTTGCAGTTGGTCCGATTTTACCAAATTTTCACCAATTACACCTTATATTTTTTAAGAATTTTTGGTGTAAAAAAATTGCCACTTTTTAATTATTAATTTTTTTAGTAGGGAGAAATTTCGTACTTCTACCCTTTACGAGAGGCACATCCCTAGGCCAAAGAGCCCATTATTTCTACCTTGACACTTACAAAAATTTTCAAATAAAAGAACTTGGAAAATTTTTCAAAAAAAAAAATTTTTTTTTGGCAAAACAACTTAAAATTTTTCGAAAAAAAACTTAAAAATTTTTCGGAAAAAAAAATAAAAAAAAAGGAAAACCCGGAAAATATTTCGAAAAAAAAACTGAAAAATTTTTGAAAAAAAAATTAGAAAATTTTCGAAAAAAAGAACTTGGAAAATTCTCCTTTATACTTTCCCTCCCTTATACATCCCCTTCCGTTATACTTTCCTTCCCTTATACTTCCCCCTCTGTTATACTTCACCCTCTGTTAAACTACCCCTCACTTATACTTCCCCCTCCCACATACTTCCCCCTCCGTTATACTTCACCCTCTGTTAAACTACCCCTCACTTAAAATTCCCCCTCCCATATACTTCCCCTCACTTATACTTCCCCCTCCGTTATACATCCCCTTACGTTTTACGTCCCCTCCGTTATACTTCCCCTCCTATATAGATACTTCTCTTTAAGGAAGTTTTCGTTGGAAGCTCTTCAAACCAGTACTTTTTGTCCGAGAAATCCCCCGATACCCTTTTTATAAAATTTTCTTCGTTCCCCCTTGTACTGTAGGCCTCAAAACCTTAATTATTGATTTTCCCCCAAAGCCGTAATTTGGAAAGAGTCTCCCTCTTTTAGGGCGCTTTCCTCGCTCTTTTGGCAAAAAAAAATCTCTTTTTGCCGGTTTATCATCAGTTTTCCTAAGGTTTTGGACGAAAAAAACGCCTCTCTTTCACCAAATTTTAACACTTTAATATAATAAATAGACGCATCTAGCTAGAAAGAGGAAAGACAAGGGTTCATTGTAATAATTCCACGATAAATTTCCCATTTACCTTGATTCTCGTGAATTCCGATGATTTTCTCCCGGCAAACAAACACCCGCATTAGGCAAAATATGCGCTTTAACCCTGTTTGCATTGTACATGACACAATTGTAAATAAAAATCTCTTACGTGCATTACTTAAGAGCACTTAAGGCGATTACAAAAGAAGGATAGATTTTTGCGGGATTACTAACACGAAGGTCGCGATAATGAGGAATTCGGTTTAAACGGGGTCGTTCCAAGTTATAAAAGACGAAGAGGGAAAAGAAATAATTATTATCCGGCTATTACTAGTGCATAAAATTGTAATTGCGTACGATTAGCGTTAAGTCATCTGCGAAGAATTTGAATTTCCTGTATTGCGCGTTACCACTTTTCTTCAGCCGTTTCTGCTGCACAGAAAATAAAATGTGAAAGGGGAAATAGAAATAATTAAAGATGAATGCGAATGGAATGAGTGATGAGTTGAAAGTTAGACATTAATTAAAAGAATATCCTTGGATTGGAAGCCGTCAATCAAGTCTCGATATGGCCAAAAATAGAGTTTTGACGTCGAAGGAAACACCCTACGCCATCCAAACAAGAGAGGAGGGATATCTGTTTCGAAGGGAATTTAAAAGGGACAGACGTCTAATTGAGTCATTACTTATTCATTTATTCGTGCGATAATGAAGGAAAGACTTTGATACACTTGTAAAGAGAAGATATTTAAAGAGCTATTTTGTATACGAATCATTCCAATCGCTTTTGTTTTTTAACGCCTCCTTTCTCTTCAATCACCGCACACTCCGATTAATTAGTCGACTTGATTACTAAAGAACCTTAATTGTAAGAAAGGAAGCTTGAAAATTATGTTTTTATTAGGTGAACAAAATGAAACTCGGCTAAAATCTACAAATTCAAATTTACCCTGTGGCATTTTGTACACCTAATAAAAAAACTTGTAGGAAATTTAATTCTCTATAAATTTGCACTTAATTATTTTTATATAGGATGCACCATTTTCGGAAAATAATTTTTTTTAAATAAATTTATCTTGAAAACAGTGCGTCCTAGAGAAAAATGAAAGAATAAAAATTAAAGAACATTAAATTTCCAACAGATTTTATTTAGTCATTTTTTCAATATCTGTAACGGTTTACGATTTACAAGCCTTTAAAAATTAACCTTCTTAATGGTTATACTTCAATAACCTTCTTACACGGAGAAGGTAAACTTTTGATGGACTTTAACGCCTAAATGTTCAAAATTTTGAAAAAATGAACTACTAGGTGTACAAAATGAAACTCGGCTAAAATCTACAAAATTCAAAACCCTGTGGCCGAGTTTCATTTTGTACACCTAATAAATTTTTTTCCTTCTTATTTTAGGCCCGAAGTGAATAGGGTAGAATTGAAATCCGAAGGCAGACAAGTGGTTCTGGTACTCAGGCCTCATTGGCAGTGTTCGTACTACACAGTAACTTACGATTACGAAATAATCGTACAATTACATCGTAAGGATGGGCGATTGATCGCTTTATCGCTTAGAAGCGATTCAAAAAAAATTTTTTTTCGGTCTTCGAAAAAAACTATAAGGTTCTGCGCGATTAATTTTTTTGCCGCAAGTTCTTCTGGTTTAGAGCTATTGATCGGACGGAGTCCATACCAGGCTCATTTGCAAGGATTTAGAAACTTTTTTTGATATACAGGGCGTCCCAACTGGAGTGGACCAGCAACTTTACGGCAAAGCATTTAGTCCTACAAAAAAAAGTTAAATACAAACCCCCTTTTTTTTGACGGGAAATTTACTCCATAAGGTAGATTTTGGTTTTGGTGTACAGGGTGGCGCAGAGAGGTACAAACATTGTTATTTTAAATTGGAACCCTATGTTTTTATGCTTTTATCGATTTTAGGCTCAATTTTAAGCCACTTTTACTTAACTCATTTTTTCGATTGGAGCTCTATTTTTTTAATATGAATTTTGTTCCAACTATTGGGTGTACAAAATGAAACTCAGCCACAGGGTAAAATTTTGTAGATTTTAGCCGAGTTTCATTTTGTTCACCTAGTAGTTCATTTTTTCAAAATTTTGAACATTTAGGCGTTAAAGTCCATCAAAAGTTGACCTTCTCTGTGTAAGGTTATTGAAGTATAACCATTAAGAAGGTTAATTTTTAAAGGCTTGTAAATCGTAAACCGTTACAGATATTGAAAATGCACTAAATAAAATCTGTTGGAAATTCAATTCTCTTTAATTTTTATTCTATTCATTTTTTCTCTAGGACGCACTGTTTTCAAGAAAATTTATTTAAAAAAAAATATTTTCGAAAATGGTGCATCCTAGAAAAAAATAATTAAGTCAAATTTATAGAGAATTAAATTTCCTACAATTTTATTTATTAGGTGTACAAAATGAACTCAGCCACAGGGTAAATTTGAATTTTGTAGATTTTAGCCGAGTTTCATTTTGTACACTTAATAAAAAGGGAATATTACGTACTTTTTATTTTTACAAGTTTTTTTTTTCTTCTCTCCCTAGGTGTGGGGATCATGTATTGTTTTACAGAGCACGTGCTTCTGTATTTTTTTCATGCGAACGTCCGTTAGTCTTTCACTCCATCATAAGATGATAATCCAGAGGGGAACAAGTGAAAAAAAATTGCGATTCCACCGTATGACTCATCCATAAATCGAAAAGTTTTAGTTCCGCATTTCGTGACAAATGTGAAAGAAATTGTCCACTACATAAAAACGTGAAATTATCCCGGTCTGGGGTCTAGACCGTTGCGTAATCCGGACGTTCTATTGAAGGATGAAATCTCAATAGGAAGACATCAAGAGACAAGAGGGCCCATTATAATATTGCGGACAGCTGGAAGTTTCCCTCCCTTTGGTTGGTCAATTCATTCAATGGCTATTTATCTGTTTTCACATTACATAAGAGCATGTAAATTACTACCCACTGAGCGTCGCTGTCATCCGATCTCTTCAAAAAGCCCCCAATCGCAAAATTCACACCTCATGACATTTTTCGAAAGTATAAGATCTTGTACATATTTGAAATCGTGAGAACGTGAGAAGGTCCGATATGAAAGAAAAATGTCGGGAGTTTTAATATCGTAAATCGAGATGGAACGATGTTTTAAAAAGATTAAGCGACCGAAGGCTTGCGACCTTTTCACGGTTTGAGTGATCCGATCGTTGGCATCCGGAGTATCCGAGGGATTGAGCCGTATTTGGCGTTGAGTGCCACCACCTTCGGTGGGTTCCACATTTGAAACACCCTTTGATTGTCCGACACGAAGAATCTGTAACTTTCAATCGACCCAAATTTCATCACATTTTTTCTATTGCGAAAATATTTTTATTCGCCTATAAACTTCTTTTGTAATAAAAAAAAATCTTTGAGCTCTCTTTGCATATATTCCCTTAATGGGTCCACATTCTTCATGATTGTGTTCGCAATATTCTCCTTGCTTCCAGGGTAAAATACGTTTTTTAAGCGCCTCACCGTTGTTTGTTTATCTAAAGACGAGGAAGATCATTAGAGACAATATGTATTCAATAGGTTATCTGCTTTCTTCAGTTAATTGTCTCGGAAACTAATTAGAATAGGTTCTCCGCATTCTTAAAGCCATCTTCCGCGTTCCGATTTTCTCAAATACACGAGTTAAGAACGCGAGGTAGTAACGCACAAGGGCCACTTCTTTATCCCCAACGCTAATATTAATTAAACGCTTTAATTGTTCTGACGAAATAACCGCTTTTTAATGCCTTTTAAAGTTTTTAATGGTATTTTTACGGCTTTCACCCGGTTTTTGGGAGTCTTCCATACCCTGTAGGTCCTTATGGAGCTTGTCTGTTGTGCCGTCGGTCGGTCGCCTATGTTTTCTTCGGTACTTGTGAATTATAAATACCAGAACAACGCGCATGCGCGAGCTTTCATTTGTTTTTAGTTCCCGCATTTTTTTCCGGGTATATGTGAGTTTACGACACGAAAAACAACGCACATGCGCGAGCTTCGACAAATTTTTAGTTCCCGCGTTTTTTTTTTCAAACATTTTGAGATTTGCCTAAATTCAAACTATTAGGTGTACAAAATGAAACTCAGCCACAGGGTAATGAATTTTGTAGATTTTAGCCGAGTTTCATTTTGTACACCTAGTAGTTCATTTTTTCAAAATTTTGAACATTTTAGGCGGATAAAGTCCATCAAAAGTTGACCTTCTCCGTGTAAGAAGGTTATTGAAGTATAACCATTAAGAAGGTTAATTTTTAAAGGCTTGTAAATCGTTAACCGTTACAGATATTGAAAAAATGCACTAAATAAAATCTGTTGGAAATTTAATTCTCTTTAATTTTTATTCTATTCCTTTTTTCTCTAGGACGCACTGTTTTCAAGATAAAATTATTTAAAAAAATATTATTTTCCGAAAATGGTGCATCCTAGAAAAAAATAAATAAGTGCAAATTTATAGAAAATTAAATTTCCTACAATTTTTATTTATTAGGTGTACAAAATGAAACTCAGCCACAGGGTAAATTTGAATTTTTTAGATTTTAGCCGAATTTCATTTTGTACACCTAGTAGTTTAATAACAGGAGGGGGTTAATTTTTTTCTCTCGCAAGCTCGTTTTATAACACCAGCGGGTTCATTTTTTTCCTCTCGCAATAAAAGCTCATGTGCAGAGGATAAAAATCAAACGAGCTCTCCTAGCGGGAGGAAAAAAATTGACCCCTCATGTTAACAAACTATTTTGAATTTAGGCAAATCTCATAGATGAATTTTTGAAAAAACGCGGGAACTAAAAATACAAGTTGTTGGTTCGCACCTGCGCGTTATTCTGGTATCGTAAACTCACATGTACCAAAATTTCAATAAAATTCGATATTTTTATTTTTGAAAATCGGTCACTCTCCACGTGGATCTTCTTCTACGCGTAAGCTCCCAATAAGATTTTGACATTTCAAACATTTTGAGATTTCGATTTTTTCGGTTAAAAAATCAGACGATTCATTATTTTAATTTTATGTTTTTAAAGCTTTTGGTAGCTGTCGAAGCGGCCTGATTGCAAAAACTGCTTTAAGGTTACTTAGTAACGGTTAACTGTAAATCTTGGCGAACTTCTGTTTAACGGCCATTAAACACCAAAAAGAGATATCAAAGGCCGAGGGAATCTTTTT
The DNA here is from genome assembly GCA_014119065.1 of Orius insidiosus. Lineage (NCBI taxonomy): Eukaryota > Metazoa > Arthropoda > Insecta > Hemiptera > Anthocoridae > Orius > Orius insidiosus. Next base: position 107,513 of record JACGAQ010000480.1, read on the forward strand.
TTAAGTCGATCGCCTCATCAGGAATCGGTATTAAAAAACTAATAAAGCTCGTATCGTAATTGGTCTATAAATAAGTTACGACATTGTCCCTAATTTGTGAACTATGTACCAAAATCGTTTTTTTTTCCTTAATGATTTTTTTGTTCATTTTTAAAGGGACCTTAGAGGTTGTATTTATTAGTCTGGTTGATTTATAACGTGGAGCTCGGTGAGATACGAAACCCCAGCGTCGGAGGATGAATTAGTATTAGTGAGAGAGGGTAAAAACGGAGAGGCTATCTCGCTTTTTACAGTGATGAAGTCATAAAAGGGTTTGGGATGATAAATCAAATTGTTTTATCCAGGCCACCCTCACAACGAAGCCTCGAGGAAACGATTAATTTACTGTTGTTTCAAGTAATTGGCACTAGGTGTCCAAACGACCACCCGGATCTAAAATTTATAAATCTGTAAACTTTAAAAGTCGGTAGAAGAAAAAAATTGAATGAGGAATTCCGTTGGATATTTTTCGGTGGGTCGGGCTTTTCTCACGAGGGGGAGTCGGAAAGTCGGGAGTCGACTGTATCTTCGACTTCCATCTTAAAACGTCCGGACGTTCGGGAGGTAGATCTTTTTCGACTTCAGTTCCTCTGCGACTCGTTCCCTCTTCTAACATTACCAACCGGTTTTACACTATCGACTCCCTATTAATAATTTCTCACTTTCACTCTCACGGTGGGAAAACAAAAAAATTCGAAAGGTTTTTTTTGGAGGAATAATCTTAAATGATCTTTCATTTTTGAAGATAGCTTTGTTCGTCCAAGATTCTGGAAATAAAAAGGTTGGAAAAAAGTTCCACCACCTGCGGGATTCGAACCTACGACCTCTGGTTTCTGGCCCATTGCTCTACCAAACGAGTTCGTTCGATCTGAGATCTAATCTCTCACTCCATCTTTTCCCCACTCTTTACTATTTGGTGTACAAAATGAAACTCGGCTAAAATCTACAAAATTCAAATTTACCCTGTGGCTGAGTTTCATTTTGTACACCTAATAAATAAAACATGTAGGAAATTTAATTCTCTAAAAATTTGCACTTAATTATTTTTTTCTAGGATGCACCATTTTCGGAAAATAATTTTTTTTAAATAAATTTATCTTGAAAACAGTGCGTCCTAGAGAAAAAATGAATAGAATAAAAATTAAAGAGAATTTAATTTCCAACAGATTTTATTTAGTGCATTTTTTCAATATCTGTAACGGTTTACGATTTACAAGCCTTTAAAAATTAACCTTCTTAATGGGTATACTTCAATAACCTTCTTACACGGAGGTCAACTTTTGATGGACTTTAACGCCTAAAATGTTCAAAATTTTGAAAAAATGAACTACTAGGTGTACAAAATGAAACTCGCTAAAATCTACAAGATTCAAATTGACCCTGTGGCTGAGTTTCATTTTGTACACCCAACACATTTAATTTACTCGATCTTCCATTAAAATAAAGATTTTTTTTAAGATTTGGTGAAAATTTGCTGAAAATGGGATGGAAATGGCGGAAATCAAAGGACACACGGACGGCCGGCACCACCGACAACAGCGTTTTTCTCTTCAGAGTGATCCTTTTCCCAATTTCTTTAAAAAAACTAAGATTCTGAACTATTTGTTTAGGTATGTGAAATATTTACTACGATTGAAATAAAAAGTCAAAAATGAAACTGGGAGACAAGATTTAAGAATTTCGTGATGTCCTTCCTAAACTTCATGTTTATCTTCGGGGGGTTGACGATTGGTTTACGAGCGTAGTTTAGAGCTGTCGCCCGTGAGAAAAGTTGAACCGAATAACCGGAGAGTGTCTTAATTAATAACAGGAGATAAGGAGGAGGTTGGAAGTTGGAATCCGTTGAGGGGAATCATTCCTCGCGATCCATTCCCACAGTTCACTCCCCAACCTCTCATTCACCCATTAAAAAAAGATTTCTTCAAAGAATCCTGATTATTTCTTATTTTAATAAATTAAACCCTTTTTTCGTCTCAAACGTGGCGAATGTCCGAAAAGAGTCATAATTCAAAAACGTCGATTTGAAACCGGCAAAGTCGTGGGATGGGAAAAAAGAAAAATAGCTTTGAATGAAATGAAAGCTCATTTGTTGTTCTCATTAGGAGCGATTAGTGGCTTTCGGGGGAGCGTTAAAAGAATGACAACGCGTGCCGATCGGTTCGTGATCGTCAAAAACGAATCGTGAATAGAAATCTTTTTTTTTCTCTCTTTCTACTCCGTCAAAAGACTGGAACGTTCGAATAGAAAAGAAGGCGCCGGGCAAAAGCTTTCTTGCTACGATTAACCGGGACCTTTTGACGATTTAAGGCACGTGGCACGCTTACCATTTTTCAATTTCATAAAAGGCCTCGCCATCTTCGACAATGTTGACTTTTATTAATATATTCTTGCGATGGTCGATACGGGACGAACGGTCTCTCCCGCTTTGGGCTCATCCTCCGTTGCTCAAGACTGAAGAGAAGGCGAAAGAGAAGAGTTATTCCCTGAATGCGACCTCGGATTTCCCAAGGAAAGTAATTGCCCTATTAATTCCCCCGCCAAGGAGCCCCGAGGTTGACCCGAGTGTCGACTCTTTAAGCAGCCGAGTGACAAATTTCCAACTGCCACCGTTTGACCTCTACGACCTCCTTTAAAACGAAGAATTTAAATACATCCACGTCTTCACCGCGTTATTTTATTATTGCTCTTCCCTCTGAATATAGTTCAAACTCTGCTAAATGATCTTTCTTCTTTTTATTAGGAGTACAAAATGAACTCGGCTAAAATCTACAAAATTCAAATTTACCTGTGGCTGAGTTTCATTTTGTACACCTAATAAATAAAACTTGTAGGAAATTTAATTCTCTAAAATTTGCACTTAATTTTTTTTTCTAGGATGCACCATTTTCGGAAAATAATTTTTTTTTAAATAAATTTATCTTGAAAACAGTGCGTCCTAGAGAAAAAATGAATAGAATAAAAATTAAAGAGAATTGAATTTCCAACAGATTTTATTTAGTGCATTTTTCAATATCTGTAACGGTTTACGATTTACAAGCCTTTAAAAATTAACCTTCTTAATGGTTATACTTCAATGACCTTCTTACACGAAGAAGGTCAACTTTTGATGGACTTTAAGCTAATATCAAACCTGTCATTCTTAGATTTCCCTCAAAAGAAGTTATTGTGATGCCCTCAATGGCACGGTCTCTGGAAAAGGATAATAAACCTTTACCGTCTGCTGTGCCGGCCGCAATTTTCATCCGATTTTTGCATGATTTTCATTTCTAGATAAGTTTTTTCGTCAGGTGTGAGGGGAAAAAAAATTAATTTTAGTTTTTTTTATTAATTTTTATTTTTTCGTTTTTGGTAATAAAATTTCATTCTCCTTAAAAAATTGGATCGGTTAGGAATATAAAGAACGTTTATCTCTAATCAGTCACATGCTGATCAATTAAAAAAAATATAAACAATATAATACACCGGTATAATTTATAATACAATTTACAATAATAAATAAACTAAAAGACACCTATTCAAAGGGAATATTTACAATTTACAAAAGAGATGAAAATTATAAACAATTTTGGTGGGATGTATACAAAAATTAAACTTAAAAAATTAATACTGATGACTTCGATGCCACTGTACATAATCTAGTATATACATTTTCAGTCAAAATAAATTAATGGAATAAATTAATTCAGTCTATTTAAAAAAAAAAAAGTTTCGGAAAAAAGTGAGAAGTCACTGCGAAACGAATTTTAGCTTGAGGAACTAAAAGAATTAAAGGCAAGTATGAACGGTTTTTTTAGTCCGACAGAGTTTACACTTGACTTCGCAACACCAGTGGAACGTACAGGCGCACCGTTCGACGACGACGATCTCTTGAGTTCTGTGTCCGCGTCCGCAGCACATGAGGTCGCATCCGTCGACCCCGATGGACGTGTCGTTGCATTGACGCCCGTGGGTCCCTTGGATCCCCAAATGGGTGTTCCTTTCGCAGAAGCTTGGAGAGGGCTCGAGATACACGAGGTCCTTCACACCGGGCGGTTTATGTTCAGGATTGTACGGCTTGAGCTGTAGGTTGTATTTTGACTTTTTTCTTTTCGATCGGATAGATCCGGCATTGCTGACCATCACCCGGGACGCACCGTCAAATCTGTCTTTTAGATTGTCTCCGACGACTCGGAAAGGAGGAAGACGCATCCAGCATGTTTTCACCGTACACGAACCAGACATCCCATGGCATTTACATTCTTGTCTCATCTCCGCCGCCACATGCTAGAATATCGAAATTCATCAATTATTTCCCCATTTTAAATTTAAAAGTAAAGAAAAAATGTGATGGTAATGACCCCTGATAATGATTCGATTGTCTCAAGTGTATATGTGTCAAGTGCGAGGATGATGTAAGTCTGTTAGGAGTGTTCCGCTCTTATATCTGCATAAGGGATCGGCTAAACTGATGTCAACGATATATGTGTCAATATCGTGACATGACGTAAAATTCCGGTTTGGAAAAAAACTTACAGCTCGTCCGGCTTCGTTGTTGTGTAAATTCATTTTTTCTCGGAGGCTCCGTCCGACTTCACCGCAGTCGACGAACTCCCGTGAGAATTTGAAGCCGAATCCGATGTTGTCCGAGCATCCGCCCCATTCCCAGTCGCGAACGCCGTGGACACCAGCGGAACCTTTCGGTGCTCCCCTCGACACGTGGCTGTAGTCGCACGTGCACGATTCTATACTCCCTTCAGCGCAGGATCTCGCCACAGCGTGCGTCACAGCAGCGGACGTTATCGCGTAAATAAACGCAGTCTCTCTACATCCTACAAACAGAACATTTTGTAAAATTGAGGGTGGTCTTTACAACAATAGAAAACAGGGACAGTAGCAGAATAAGGTTACGTTTTGTATTCTTTTTCTTCTCCCTTTTCACCCCCTGTCACCATAGGCGGAAAATTTGAATTTTATACGGGGCGTCTGTCAACGCTTTTCCTATTCAGGAAAAAAATGTTCCCCTCCCTACCTGAGAAACTGAATAGACCACAATGACACACTGTCAATCAAGACCCCCTGAGTCTAATAAACTCTCATTATGACTCCTTTTTCACACTATTCACCACGTGGATATTTATTGCCTGACAATTTTCGCAATTAGCATGCGAAAATGGGCTTTTTAAAAGAAAAAAAAAGCATAACGGTTTCCGTTTTATATTCTATTTCAAATTATGGTGTAACTGATAGGCTTATTGTGGCTGGGGGCTTAAAAAAATTCTGTTTATTAAACGGCCTCTTATTAAATCCCTTTATCCTTCATCTCCGCCTTCTTCCTTTCTTTTATTTTACCCTATATCCAGGTGGTCAAAAAATCCAGGTGGAGGGACAGAAATTTTGGTAATTTTAACTTTTTATGAGTTATAATGAACTGGTTTTTCTCTCTTATGTCTTATTCGGATTCTTTATTTTTCCCCCTCTCCGCTCCCTTTCTCACACCCTTCCTTTTTACCGTACAGGTAACAACAAAAGTGAAAAAAAGACCCCCGAAGGCAAACAGGTAACGAAATCTTAAAAACCTCAGCTTCTTTAGGGAGGTCCTTTTTACAAAGCTAGAAAATCTCAAGGGTGTTAATTAGGGTTAAGAGATTTTCCATAGGATCATCCTCCTTACCATAAGCGTCCTTATAATCTTTTTTTTGTAAAAAGATTTTTTTTTTCTAAACGTCAATCTGTATATTTTGAAGTAGTTCCCGACATTTTAAAAGATAAAAATTAGCAAAGGATAACCTTGAGACATGATAAGTGTGCCTGTGATTATAGAATCAGTCACGTAATAATAAAAGAAGACGAAAATAAGGGTAAAATTAGACGTAATTTTCACACGGGCTTAATAGTGAGAAACGTTTTTTGTTCAATTTATTTTTTTTTTCTCCTCTCTCTTTTTATCTTCGCTTTGACTCCTTTCCGTTGTTTTTCGAGAGGCGTGGGGGGCTGCAATTTGTGCGGGTCCTCTGGGTATAATTCAGCTTGGACCACCCTGCTGGAAGTAGCCGTGGAAGGCTATTAGTGAGTACCCTATCATCTCCCAAAATAGCCGACTCTAATGTCTCAATAGAATCCTTCTTTCAACCACCGCCTTCACCTTTTTTTTTCTTTAAGAAAACCACTCACTGTTAACACCTTAAAAAAATTTCACGCCATAAAACTTTAATTATTACGTGTACAAAATGAAACTCGGCTAAAATCTACAAAATTCAAATTTACCCTGTGACTGAGTTTCATTTTGTACACCTAATATTTTTATATGAAGGGTTTTTTTGTAGAGAACCGGTCTACCTACCCCTTGGAAAGGATTAGAAACGGATCTCTTTTAGTGTGAGACCACTTGATCTTGATAGAGATCTTTTTCGACCACTTAGCGTGTGCTCGAGATTATTATCGATACCCCTGGGTTTAAGTTGGGTTTCGAGGAGGAAGAAAGAAATCTTAGATAACCTCTGTCATCGCTTTTGCCACCAGTCATGAGAGCTCTTTTGTTGTTTACGTCCGAGTTGCTCCTCCCGATGGTTATCTCAAGAACCAACTCGTTCGCTTTCACTTTTGTCAAATTCCCCTCTTTTTAAACTCACCTGGAGGGGACTTTTCGACATCTGCGTCTACCTCAATTGTCGATTTTCCGTGACCGAGCCTATTTCCTGAGCTGCTTTCAGGGCAATTCGGCACACTCAGAACTTCAGAACGAATATAAAGAAAATACCTGCGTATTTCACGGACTTAAATCTGCTTTTTATTAACTTTTTGACCATTATAAATTTCGTTTGCCTACCTAATTTTGGGCTTAAAACTTTCCCAATTTAGACAAGTTATTAGGTGTACAAAATGAAACTTAGCGCCAGGGTAAATTTGAATTATGTAGATTTTAGCCGAGTTTCATTTACACCTAGTAGTTCATTTTTTCAAAATTTTGAAAATTTTAGGCGATAAAGTCCATCAAAAGTTGACCTTCTCCGTGTAAGAAGGTTATTGAAGTATAACCATTAAGAAGGTTAATTTTTAAAGGCTTGCAAATCGTAAACCATTACAGATATTGAAAAAATACACTAAATAAAATCTGTTGGAAATTTAATGCTCTTTAATTTTTATTTTATTCATTTTTTCTCTAGGACGCACTGTTTTCAAGATAAATTTATTTAAACAAAAATTATTTTCCGAAAATTTTGCATCCTAGAAAAAAATAATGAAGTACAAATTTATAGAAAATTAAATTTCCTACAATTTTTATTTATTAGGTGTACAAAATGAAACTCAGCCACAGGGTAAATTTGAATTTTGTAGATTTTAGCCGAGTTTCATTTTGTACACCTAATACATCTGCACTGGGGCACTCTGGCTTGTAGTGCCCATAGGTTTTTTTAACTTCCTCAAAGTGAAATAATAGAGAGTTTCAGGGAATCGTAATTCCGAGTCCCGACTCCGACTCGCTCAAGGTCATACGACTCGAGCCGCTAGTCGGAATCGTAATACGACCCGACTCGGCTGGGTCGTATACCGGAACGACTCAAATCCCGATTCCGAGTAAACGTAAGGTTATATTTTACGAAGGTTATTTCGTTATCACTTTTAGTATCGGGTTCATGTTTTTTGTTGTTTTTACGATTTCAAATACAATCTCGTTTATTTTTGGGTTGTTTGTTGTTGTTTTCACGATTTTATATACAATCTCGTCTATTTTCGGGTTGTTTTTTTGTTGTTTTTACGATTTCAAATCCAATATCGTTTAGTTTCGGTTTGTTTTTTGTTGTTTTCACAATTTCAAATCCAACGAGGAGCCCTGGGAGTTTTTTCAACAGCATTGGTTAAAGTTGAAGAAATAAAGGTACCTAAGTTCGATTCATGAATTTGCTCTAGTGAGAATATTGTGAACTTACTGAGTCGGAACTGAGTCGGAACGACTTCCTGAAACTCTGTTTTATAGCCTCTACGAGAAGACCTTTCCCGTTTGGTGAGTCGGAGTCGGGACTCGGAATTACGATTCCCTGAAACTCTCTAATAACTCCGAGGTACGGTATCTGGAGAAGTTTCCTCCAGACCCAGCAGGGGAAAACTGATTAGTGATCTTTGCCGATCATGTCTGTGATGCCGGCCGTCCGTTCTTTTTGAAAGAGGCCAGTACCACTTGTATCCGCCAAGTGCAGATGAATTCGAAGGGGATCCCGCATTAATCCGACGAGGGAGCGATGTTTATCTGTTCCGTATGACAACGGGAGGCATGTGGACATATAAAACGGTGCACAATGCGAAATAAGCCTCCCCTCACGCCCATTCTATTTCTTCTGTCCCGGAAATAATGGACCCTCTTCTCTCCTGTTTGATCTACTCCTAAGGCTAATTGACTGGTATTACATCTGTTTGCAGGGACATCGACAACGGAACTTATTAACATAACAATGAAGGGGACAAGACCTATATGGACCCTACTTTCAACAAAAAAGGGCCAACTCCCCTGCACCCTTTTTACGTGTTATTTTAAAATTAAGAACTTTCGCTAATTTTGGTTTTTATTTAAACTTATAAGGTGACCAGGATTCCAAATCGGAAATGAACGGAAAGACGTTTTCTTGGGCAAAAGACTGTCAAAACTGGTTTATTCGACGAGGAAAACGAATGGTTTTACAGGACAGAAAAAGAGGGAAATGACCCTAAAAGTGTGCTGAACGCTCAAGCATCAAGAAATGGATGTTTCACCAAAAAGTCGAGGAAAACCTCCCAGAATTCGTTAAACACGGGAGCACTTTAGCGAAAAACCATTTTGTCACTTTTACAGCAACTTTAAGGCAATTTAGTCCTACAAAAAAAAATTAAATGTATACCCACCCTTAATTTTGGACGGAGAATTGACTCCATTTGGAAGATTTTGGTTTTGGTATACAGGGTGTCCCAGAGCGACACCAAATTATTTTAAATGAGATCCCCTATTTTTTTTATTTCAGATTCGCAATCTACGCAAAATTTCAAGTTGATTTGACTATCGTGTGACCTCTTTGGACAGCTTTAAAAAATGACACATTTAAGGGTTTTTTGGTTTAAAACGTTTTTCAAAGAGGTCATAAGAATTGACAAATCAACTAAAAATTTTGCATAGATTACGAATCTTAAATAAAAAAATAGAAGTTCCCTTTTAAAGTAACGAAGTTGGTGGGACACCCTGTACACCCAAATCAAAATTCGCTAATCGCAATCGATTCTTCGTCAAAAAAACAAGGGGGGCTTACATTTAACTTTTTTTGTAGGTTATAGAACTTATACGGGGTCATCAAGTTTGCACAAAATTCATACCAAAAAAATACTCCAATCGAAAAAATGTCCTAAGTAAAAGTTGCTTAAAGTTGAGCGTAGAATCGAGTAAAAGCATAAAACATAGGGTTCCCATCTAAAATAATGAAGTTAGCACCTCTCTGCGCCACCAAAATCTACCAAATGGAGTCAATTTCCCGTCCAAATGGAGTTTGCATTTAACTTTTTTTTTTGTAGGACTAATTGCTTTGCCGTAAGTTAGCTGGTCCAATCTATTTGAAACACCCTGCATAACTAATTAAACCATCCAGTACCCCAGTGACCTTCAATGCCTTATTCCAGTTTGACCCATTAAAATCTGTGCTAACGAAAGAAAAAAAAATTATTAAGCATTCAACGAGTATGCTTTGTAAATATTAAAAGCTATTGAATATGATTTATTCCGAGTTCGTCAACTATTAATGTTTATGAGATGCAACAGCTTGTAAACAGGTGTAAACCAGAATAGAATATTTCCTTTTGCGTCCATCGAGTTAAAAAAAAACCTTTTTTTTTTTTTTTTTTTTTTCATCTCCGTCTTTTTATCATTTTCAATTCCGGTCACCGCAAAGGGTCTTTTTTTTTCTCTTCAACTGCCGTGAGAGGAACGTGCTGTATTAATTAATAATGTTTTTTCATCCCTTCTATCTCGGAACGGGTCACGTTTTGATGAGCAATGGGGAAAGGAAGAACCATTAGATAAGAATCTGTCTGGACTCTTCCAGACTTGACTTTGCATGGGAAAATGAACTCGTGAAAAAAAAAAAATTACCTCTGTCGACGATTTTTCCGAAAAGGTTTTTCCCACGGATGAAATTTCTCGTGGAGCAGTTCCACCGACGGTTTCTAAACTGAAACTGACACTCGAGTATCGCCTGATTCGCACCTTTCGAAATGGCGACGAAAACTCCTGGATTTTCCCTGACTAAACTCCGCTGCTTTTTCCTCAAAGGCGAACCCGCCAGCGGCTCCATGTACAACATTCCCGGAGACAGAGGGAGAAGATTATTCGGCTCACCAGCCTTTGCTAAGCCCCTGGAAAAAAAGAACATCTTTTTAAAAAAAAAAACACTTCTCAAAAAAACCTGGTATAAAAAAAAAGGATAATTATGAAAACGAGTCTATAAAATTAAATCAACGATTTACAAGAATGTTAACGCCATAATTACTTGTCACATCAATTAAACTTTAAATGGCTAATTATTTTATGAATGATATAATAAATAAAATGAGGTGAAATAAACATGATTAAATATTAAATAATTTTTTAAAAGGTCACAAAAGTAGTTTTCAAACCATCCTAATTAGCAAAGGAAAAATTCTTTATTTAAGAGTTGCATGAAAAGGGGAAGCTCATCCCATTTTATAATTATTTTTTTATTTTTCATATTAACAAAATCATTTTCCGAAAATTTCCGCGAAATATGGGGAAAAAACCAGCCAAGAAAAACACGAAGAAATCCCAAAATTTCAAGGTAGCACTGATTTTGTAAAAATTGATAATTAATTAAAACATTCAAGGAGGACGTTATATTGACGGACTACGTTATTTTAATGTTTAATAATTGAGGCGGTAGGAGGAAAAGGGGCACATGAGCTCATGTGCCCTTTTTCGGGAGATTGCATTTTTCGCATCCTTACTTTTAATAATAATAGTGTTAATTTCTTTATCATTGTTGGTTTTGGCTTCAGGATAAGTGCAGGGATCATATAAACAATCGGAAGGAAGATTGAGGGTGAAAAAGTTATGTTTTTTACTCATTAAAAACTTTAAACGCTTATATCTCAAAACCTACTTTTTCCGTATGTGCCCCTTTTCCACCTACCGCCTCAATTTATAAACAGAGTAGGGCCTAATTTTAAATAGTTATATTGTTTAATTTTAATTTTTTAAGGTTATAAACATTATCGCAATCATAATCACTTCCGTAATCGCAGTCATAATCAAAAAAATATGATTATGATTCTTACGCTATAAATGGGTAAATAGTTTTTGATACATTAAAATTCCAAAATGAGAATACTATAACTGGGAAATAATTCGCAGCTACCACTGATTTATCATATTTCCTCAAAGAGAAGTTATTGTGTACCCTCCGGTTTTTGGGCAATTTTATTAGGCTTTTGACCATTCAGCCTTGAAAAAAAAAAAGGAAAATTAGTGACCTCTAGCGAGGATGTTTGTGGTGCCGCCCGGCGTCTTTTTTTTCCCCGAAACACTTTACGCGATTTTCATTTTCACCAAATTTTCACTAAATCTTCCTTTTTTTAGAATAATCGATAAGCAATATATTAACCCCCCTTTTCTAAGTTAGCAAAGCTAAATTCAAAATCAAAAAGCGTAAAACTCCGTATTTTCTTTCCCCGTGACATCAAAACGTTTTACATAAGTTTTTTCTCGATTTTCAAAAAGCGTGTAAATTGTAAATTAAGGTCAAAATCAATTTTAAAAAAACTACTTACGAAAGGCTTAATGAATAATTTAAAATGATGTACGTAATAATTATTGCCGTATCAAAACATGTTAAACGACTTTTCTATTTCATAAAAAATCCACGTTTTCTAAAGTAATTTAAAAAGTAAAATATGCAATAATTATCATTATTAACTCCTAAAAATAAATTTTATGAGTGAAACTTAAATAAAATAACAAATTGTTAAATTTAACGAAAGCAAAGACTTTAATTAAATTTAATGACTGTAGCTATTAATTTTAAGATGATAAACGTTCAAATTGCTCATTAAATCCTACTATATAAAATAATTTTGTAGATCTTTACAAAGTAATTTAAATTATGAAAAGTAATTAAAAATAAAAGTTGAATTTTATGATGTTTTAAGTCTGTTATTGTTCATGAACAATACCGTTGAATTGAAAACAATGTTTTTAAATGACGATTGATCTTTTGATTAGTCATGTGAGGGAAAAAAATTGGTAGCCATGTCGAAGATGGTAACAATGAGCGATTGTTTCTATTAATTATCATCTTTTGTTCGCGTGTGGTCGATTAATCAAGAAAATGAATAAATCTTTTAATTTTTTTTTATGCCCTTTCAATTTTGACAATGTGAAATTGAGTGGTTTAGGAGGCCGGAGTGGAGACGTAAGAAAGTTTTATGTCCTTATTGAATGCTAATCGAGAAATAGTTTCAAAGTAAAAAAATTTAGGGAAAAAAAGAGATTTTGGACTTACCACCAATTGCTTCCTCGTCCTCTACCTTGCCGGGGCCGATTCTGAACATGTGCGTAGCTGAGGGCCAAGAGAAGCGAGGCAACGACGACACTTGAAGACCACATCTCATGGCATTTGGATTTGTCGAACTTTTTCGAAAATTTTATGATCGAAGGGTTAAAAAAAAGAAAAATATCTTTTACGGTAAAAGGGGTCCACTATTCACTTCCACTCACCGGGGACTTCTGAGAGATGCTCGGGGACGTCGTCGGACCTTCTGAAGTGGGGGACCTGGGAGGGAACTTCTCGATCCAATCCCGAAAGACAGAAACGCCTCTTGAAGGTCCCCCACTTTAAGAACCACGCCTTTAGACCTCCTCTGAAAAAGACACAACTTGAGAAAATCAAAACTTTTTTTTTTATTTTTTAAAAGGAGGGGATTGCAGCATCCAAGATCTTTCCCACGGAACACTAAGCTTTCATTTCAACATTCTTTTTTTTTACATCGATTAAATTTACCAATCAAAACTTTAGACTTAAAAAAAGTTAATTAATTAAATATACTGTCTAAACATTTTCAATTTTTCATAAAATCAATAAAAACTCTCACCTAACTAGTCCTAATAAGTATGACGACATTTATTTGTTCCTCAAACAACTTATCTATGTACATTTACTTAACGAAATTTCCTTTTTTAAAACTACAAATATTACAGAATAAAAAGTCTGGAGCTCGCCACAACGGTAACTTTCTCAAAGTAGCTTACTTTAATTATTTCTCACCCCTACTATTGAAAACAAAAAATCCTTCATAGCCAGGACACACAAAACTGCCGGAAAACCCCAAACATCACTTTTTTCAATTAATTTTATTAAATATAAGAAGTATTTTTTAAAAATTTGGTGAAGATTGGACGAACGGCCGTAGCCCATACAAAACTTCAGAGAGACAGATCTCCACCATTCTTGCGAACTTCGAAAAAAGCTGACGACATTTTCAAATTAACAACGAAAGGAAGATGATTCTGGGTTTTATTATTAGGTAGGTGTACAAAATGAAACTCGGCTAAAATCTACAAAATTAAAATTTACCCTGTGGCAGAGTTTCATTTTGTACACCTAATAAATAAAACTTGTAGGAAATTTAATTCTCCATAAATTTGCACTTAATTATTTTTTTCTAGGATGCACCATTTTCGGAAAATAATTTTTTTAAAATAAATTTATCTTGAAAACAATGCGTCCTAGAGAAAAAATTAATAGAATGAAAATCAAAGAGAATTAAATTTCCAACAGATTTTATTTAGTGCATTTTTTCAATATCTGTAACGGTTTACGATTTACAAGCCTTTAAAAATTAACCTTCTTAATGGTTATACTTCAATAACCTTCTTACACGGAGAAGGTCAACTTTTGATAGACTTTAACGCCTAAAATGTTCAAAATTTTGAAAAAATGAACTACTAGGTGTTCAAAATGAAACTCGGCTAAAATCTACAAAATTCAAAACACTGTGGCTGAGTTTCATTTTGTACACCTAATATTTACCCAACCAGGCTAATGGTAGCTGGTCAAAAACCAAAATTTCTCCCTAAAATTAAAAGAAAATTCACTTTATTTTTCAATAAATATTTCTAGCGACGGACTAATTAATTTGCTGGACTAATTAATTTTCCCCACCAGGGGTTTTCATCCACTAGAGAAAAAAAATGATTGTTATTTATCCAACGAGCTTTCCTTGCGAGGGGAAAAATATTAACCATGACCTTGAATTTCTATGGATATTGCTAATCTACATGGAGGTGCACGACTATTTTTCCTCCTCCCTTCTGTCTGGAGGATGGAATAAAATGTGTTTATATTGGCGTAGAAATAAAAAAGAATAAATCCGAGATTAATAGTCACTTGGAAGAAGGAATTTTTGAAATAAAATAAAATTTTGACGCGCCCTGACATTAGATGCGACACAGTACTCTCAAAGCCGATATGCTCTGAGGGTCAAGCGCCTTACCGCTAGTTACCATTGTTTTTCACACCTCACATTTTTATCTTTCTCAAACTGAAGATATTGTATTACCCTCCATATCCTGTGGGGGGGGCTCTTCCTCGCTTTATTAGGTGTATAAAATGAAACTCAGCCACAGGGTAAATTTGAATTTTGTAGATTTTCGCCGAGTTTCATTTTGTACCCTAATATTATGTATTTTTCCTTAAAAAAGATGGAAAAAAAGGCTCCAAAAACTTTCTTTGCTTTCGTTTTCTGTTACCTCCTACAAAATGTTGGTTTTTCGCTATTGAGTTGACACTTTCTTGTAGACCACCAACAGTGGATCTCTTATTCATTCAAGGTTTGAAAGGTGATTTGGAATAGGTGAATGGGCGAAAAGCCACTTCCGACTCTTTTGTCGTCTTCGAGAGTCAAAGGAGTGTTGAAAACCCCCCAAAAGGACCTTTTACCTCCTGAACACGTGTAGCTGTTATTAACGACATAAAGGATTCACCTCCCATGACCAATTTTTTTTCAGTTGCCACTTTTTCAAACTAAAGTTTGACCTTGATTTCTTGAAACCGCACTGACAAAAGAGCCTTCATTTATTTACTTTATTTTAAAAATAAAATGTAGGCAATTTTCAAAGGTCAAGTAAATTATATACTTTTTTCTTGACAGTCTAAACCCGAAGGGTCTCAAACTTGAGTCGGTGAAATAATGAAAGGTTTCCTAGTGACCCGGTGGTCTTTGGTCAAAATTCGAAAATCCGACACGCTCCAAAAGTGACAAAACCACCCGTAATTACGGAGAAAACAAAAAAACTCCATTTTTTTATACCTGAATTTTTAAAAATGTAGAATCAAAAGACAATTTAGAGACTGCGGATGTTTATTATTGGACACACGTGTTTACGGCACGCGACTTTCCTCCCCTCTTCACGGCCATCGCTTTACAAGCCTTCTTAGGAGCTAAAAGGGCGCCTTTCTAAATGTTTCGGAAGTTCTTGTCGAGACTAAACAACAGGTGATACGGAAAGTCTCTTCCGATCCGTCAAAACAATTTTATGAACGGTCTTTATAAATACAAATAAACCACTTAAAAGCTTTTTAGAAAATTTTAAAAAATAACTTCCTTCTGTATTTTTTTTTTCGTCTAAAAAAATTGTCCTCAAGGGAAAAAATTTTTTGAGAACAAAAAAGTATGAAAAATTACAACTTCATTGAGAACTTTTTTTTATTGAAACAAGGGGGAAAAAAAGTTAGGTAAGAAATCTTTTTTAGGGTGTCAAAAGGCGTTTAGATGAAAAAGGCCGCTTCAGATACTACCTGAAACACGAGGAATTATGCTAAACCATTATTTTCTCTAATAAATTCTCCCACCATCTTCTTTTGTTGGGAAAAAAAAGGCGTTTGTGGCTTAGGGGGTGGTCCTTGTAATTGGACAAACTTCCATTTTAAAATACGCGCTTTCTGTAAGTAGTTCTCAGATTTTTTTAATACTGAAATTCTTAAGGAAATAAAATGTGTCAAGAAGTTTTCAAGCCCTTGGACTTGTTTTTATGATATGAGTGGTTTTAGGTTTTTTATTTTCTCCCTTGTAGGGAGGCGAGACACTAATCCCAAGATACCATGACCTCGTTTTAGTCTGTCCAAACTCCTCAGACTTTTTTATTTTTTCCCAAATGACAGAACTTGTTTCGTTTCTTTCTACTTTTTAAAGTTTTTGGTGAAACGCGCATTTTACCGAAATTTTTTGGGGTTTTCCTTGGAATTTTGGCCAGGAGAAGCCATATTTACGGAAATTTTGGGCATTTTCATTAGGTGTACAAAATGAAACTCAGCCACAGGGTAAATTTGAATTTTGTAGATTTTAGCCGAGTTTCATTTTGTACACCTAGTAGTTCATTTTTTCAAAATTTTAAACATTTTAGGCGTTAAAGTCCATCAAAAGTTGACCTTCTCCGTGTAAGAAGGTTATTGAAGTATAACCATTAAGAAGGTTAATTTTTAAAGGCTTGTAAATCATAACCGTTACAGATATTGAAAAAATGCACTAAATAAAATCAGTTGGAAATTCAATTCTCTTTCATTTTTATTCTATTCATTTTTTCTCTAGGACGCACTGTTTTCAAGATAAATTTATTTAAAAAAAAATTATTTTCCGAAAATGGTGCATCCTAGAAAAAAATAATTAAGTACAAATTTATAGAGATTAAATTTCCTACAATTTTTATTTATTAGGTGTACAAAATGAAACCAAGCCATAGGGTAAATTTGAATTTTGTAGATTTTAGCCGAGTTTCATTTTGTACACCTAATAAAAGATTTTTGTCCTAAACACCTTTTTTTACTGTATTTTATAATCGAACTGGTAAAAGGTTTTTTTTCCCGTTTTCTCCCCCCTTTTTACGTTTCCCTTGAATTTTGGGCAAAAAGGAGGTGCAGCTTTTACCGGATTGTGCGGCATTTAATTTATTTTTTAATTTCTTAAAAGCGTCTTTTGCGGTGAAACCCCCTTATTTCTTTTTTTGGTCCCAAAACCCTCTTTTTCTTAATTTTTTTTTTATTCCTTTTGAATTTACTGTCGTAAGAATTTCCTTAATGGCTGAAATATGGTATTAAAAAATCAGTGAGTATAATCTACCTTTTATTCGGGCCTTGTTAACCGGTCTTGAGAAATGATGGAAGCCGCTAGCCGTGAAGAATAAAAGAGTTTGGCTCCTGAGGTAGGAATCGGATATCAAATTAAGGTGGACTAATAATGTCTTCAAATTAAAAAGGGAGTCGACCAGATGAAGATATCAGGGATCCGGAGCTAACTGGAGCGTGAAAATGTCCGCCCTCATCTCCCATCGACCCGGAGGCTTTCGTAATTTTCGGTATTCACACGTCATCGAAAGAATTCCAGATCGAAATCTCGTTTTATTGAGTCATCTTTTCATCGTCGATTTTCCGCACTTTTGCACGGAAGACTTTTTTTTTCTGACCGTGGGAAAGGCTTCTTAAAATGGAAGTATTCCATGAATCGATTTTTATGACGCCACGACCTGGGTGGCGGTAATTTTTAGTGAATGAGACCTTTTTCTCAAGTAGCGCGGAAAAGGACTCTGTTTACTTTGGTAGCAAACTGAGTCGTAAAGTAATAAAATTATTTACCTGGGATAATGCACCCAGTTTTTAAATCCTCAAAAACTCTCACCTTTTCCGCCCCCTTTCAAGGGTTCGTGCAATAAAAAAAACTATTTCTCGCCCACCCGTGAGTCACAAAAGAGCCGTTTTATGATCAAAAGTTATTTTTCTCAAAATAGTTCATCGCAAAAACCCTTCTTTGAAAAAAAAACACCAAAAAATCCGCAAAGCAGAGGGTAAGCTGAAGTCCTTTTATGTTATAACTTTCTCAAAGAAAGTTATTCAATTGCCTTCATTTATGGTTTTTGAGAGAGGGTCTTCTGACTCCGTAGTGAACATGAGTTCGTCTTCTGTGCCGGCCGTCATCCTTATAAGTTATTTCTTTTTTTTTTCAGAGCACTTGATGGCCGCGATTTTTACCAATTTTGCACAGAATCTTCCTTTCTAGTCATCTAAATAATGCCGGGAGCTTTTTTTTTGGAAATTCGCAAAAATGGCGAAGACGGCCAATTGGTCCATACTCTTAGTAATTCATTTTTTTAGATGGTACATGTGAGTTTACGATACCAGAACAACGCGCATGCGTGACATTTCTTATGTATTTAGTTCCCGCGGTTTTTCAAAAATTCAGCTTAGAGATTTGCCTAAATTCACACAATTTCAACTATTTTGATAACATGTGGGGGTTAATTTTTTTCTTCTCGCAAGAAGAGCTCGTTTGATTTTTTTTTCCCTCTCCAAACGAGCTATTATTGCGATAGGAAAAACATTAACCCCATCGTGTTTTAAAACGAGCTCTCTCCTTGCGAGAGGAAGCAATTAACCTCCTCTCGTTATCAAACGAGTTTGAATTTAGGCAAATCTTATTGATGCATTTTTGAAAAAACGCGGGAACTAAAAACGCATGAAAGTTCGCGCATGCGTGTTCTTCTGGTTTTGTAAACTCACTTGTATCAAGAAAATTATAGTAGGGAGAAATTGGGGCTGCTTACCCATTCTGTATGGTTTGACTGGTGGAAGATTTTGATTTTTTCTACCTTGAAATTACATTTTTATTTGTTTATTATCGTATATATATAATAAATTATTAAATTTATATAAATGAAACTCGGCTAAAATCTACAAAATTCAAATTTACCCTGTGGCTGAGTTTCATTTTGTACACCTAATAAATAAAAATTGTAGGAAATTTAATTTTCTATAAATTTGTACTTAATTATTTTTTTCTAGGATGCACCATTTTCGGAAAATAATTTTTTTAAAAAATTAATTTATCTTGAAAACAGTGCGTCCTAGAGAAAAAATGAATAAAATAAAATGAAAGAGAATTGAATTTCCAACAGATTTTATTTAGTGCATTTTTTCAATATCTATAACGGTTTACGATTTACAAGCCTTTAAAAATTAACCTTCTTAATGGTTATACTTCAATAACCTTCTTACACGGAGAAGGTCAACTTTTGATGGACTTTAACGCCTAAAATGTTCAAAATTTTGAAAAAATGAACTACTAGGTGTACAGAATGAAACTCGGCTAAAATCTACAAAATTCAAACCCTGTGGCTGAGTTTCATTTTGTACACCTAATAATTGGAGGAAGAAATGACTGAGATACAGGGTATCACACGACGCGTTTCGGTTTAATAAGCCTCTTCTGGTGAGCCCCTCTATCTCAATAATATTTTTTTTTCAGTGACTTATCCCATAGAGATTTATTGGGAAAAAACGGGAAGAGAATTTAGAAGCAACCTCACAGTTGACCACAGTTCTCAGCAAGGTAGAGCCACCATCGCCTCCATTATTTCTCCCTCATTAAACAACGAGGTAAAAAAAAAAACCTACATTTATTTGGTGAGTTTAAAATAATAATAATTTGACTCATTGATTATGTAAAAAAATTAAAATGAAGTAGCTCCGGGAATGAGATAAGGAAGGTGAGAACAAGGGTGGTGACATTTATGAGATGTAGCGGTTTAGGAATGGCTTTTGAAGCTACGGCCGGAGGAGAAGTCGGGGAGTTTCGAGATTTACGAGTTTAGCTTTTGATAAAGACGTGTTCCAGATATAAATAACGTTCTGATGGTTGAGTCTAAAGGGAGTTGAGGTGGCTCTATTAATGAGGGACCACCCAGGATAAAAAAAAATATTTTAAAAAAGAGAAAGAATCTTCGGCCATCTTTACTTACACCATTCCCACACCTTTTTTTTCTGAAATATTTCATTTTTTTTTTATAACAAGCTTTCATAATCATGGACCCTTACGACTTTGTTCATATTTTATGGGTTTTTGAGCGACAAAAAACAACTGCTTGGGGAAATTTTTTTCAACCACCTATTAGCAGTTTTAATAACTTGTGCCTTTTTTTACCTTTTAATTTTTAAGACTAATAAAACGACAAACCCCTGTAGTTATTCAAGAAAAAGGAGGTTTGTATATTAGGTGTACAAAATGAAACTTAGCCACAGGGTTTTGAATTTTGTAGATTTTAGCCGAGTTTCATTTTGTACACCTAGTAGTTCATTTTTTCAAAATTTTGAACATTTTAGGCGTTAAAGTCCTTCAAAGTTGACCTTCTCCGTGTAAGAAGGTTATTGAAGTATAACCATTAAGATGGTTAATTTTTAAAGGCTTGTAAATTGTAAACGTTACAGATATTGAAAAAATGCACTATAAAATCTGTTGGAAATTTAATTCTCTTTAATTTTTATTCTATTCATTTTTTCTAGGACGCACTGTTTTCAAGATAAATTTATTTAAAAAAAAATTATTTTCCGAAAATGGTGCATCCTATAAAAAAATTAAGTATAAATTTATAGAGAAATAAATTTCCTACAATTTTTATTTATTAGGTGTACAAAATGAAACTCAGCCACAGGGTAATTTGAATTTTGTAGATTTTAGCCGAGTTTCATTTTGTACACCTAATATTTTAATGGCGCTTAGTTTAACAATGGTTGGCAAATGGTGTTATTTAGAGTGTAAACGTTCATTGTTATGTGTGTGTTCTTGTCAAGGAGGGTGGCAACACGGTTTGTTAATAAGGTTTAACAGGGTTTTTCGGAAAGAGGCTCCTTAATCCTATAGAAAAAGGGGGTCACGCTTGTATTTTTCGAGTGGTATTTACAACTGAAAATGCAAAAGGGGAAGAAAGGGATACCTAATTTTTTTTCTCCCCCCGGATAATCACCCTTCTCGGTGAATCGAAGGCTTTTACGAGTTGTTTTCGGGCCGGGGAGAAGAGAGGCCGACGGTCAGATCAAAGGTGGGACGAGAGGCGCCTCGAAACGACACCACCGGATGAACAAGAAATGATTTAGAGCCGAATATGTATGTGTGTCCAAAAAAACAGGTACGTATTCATTACAGGTGGCACTTAGAAAATAGTCTCTCGCCTTTTCATTCTCAAATCTCTTTATTGCCTGAGGGTGCCGTTTTTAACTTTTTTTAAGCGCCGCTCCACACAGGGGATTTTCGAGCCACAGTGTGAAAAAAAAATCTTCCATTCTTTTTTTTAGACAGAAAATGAAGTTCTAGTAGTAAAAATGACATTGAAGAACCGGAAACGGCCTTTTTAAAAGCTCTTTATTTAAAATGAATTTTTTGATTTTTAAATTTCTAAACAGTAGATATTGGATTACCCTTCATATAGGTACAACTTCTGTGTCTTCCAGAACCCGCGTAGGAAAATTGATTAATGACATAAGGTCGTCTATAGTGCTGGCCGTCCGTTGTTTTCAGGAACACTTCAAGGCCGGGATTTTTATCCGATTTTCACCAAATTACAAAAATTTCCCTTTCTTAGTTAACAGTTTTCAACCGATTTTCCCAAATTTTCACACAAATTTCTTTAGCCGGTGAAGAAGAATTAACGAGGGCGATTAATTTCGAAAAAATGGCGGAGATATGTCTGTTTGAAATTTTGAAAAATGTTTTCAACCGATTTTCACCAAATTTTCACACAAATTTCTTTAGCCGGTGAAGAAGAATATAACGAGGGCGATTTTTGAATTTCGAAAAAATGGCGGAGATATGTCTGTTTGAAATTTTGAAAAATGTGCTGCGGCCGAACCGTTAACCGATTTTCACCAAATTTTCACCAATTACTCCTTATATTTTTTAAGAATTTTTGGCGTAAAAAAATTGCGACTTTATTATTATTTATTTATTTTTTTTTTGTAGGGTGAAATTTCATACTCTACCCATTACCTTGACACTTAAAAAATTTTCGAAAAAAGAACTCATAAAATTTTTCAAAATAAAAAAATAAACCGGCAGTTTTAGGAAAAAAAAACTTAGAAAATTTTTCAAAAAAAAACGGAAAATTTTTCGAAAAAAATTAAATAAAATAAAACTTCCCCCTCCCTTATTCTTTCCCTCCTATATACTTTCCCTCCCTTCGTTATACTTTCGTTCCCTTATACTTCCCCCTCCGTTATACTTCCCCCTCTGTTATACTTTCCCTCCCATATACTTCCCCTCCGTTTTACGTTCCCTCCGTTATACTTTCCCTCCCATATACTTCCCCCTCCTATATTGTTAGTTCTCTTTAAGGAAGTTTTCGTTGGAAGCTCTTCAAACCAGTACTTTTTCAAATTTTCAAAATCTTTCTGTCTAAATTCTTTATCTAAATAATTCGTCACATCCAATTTTCAACGTATACTCCTTATAAATAATTAATAGAATGTATGAAAGAAAAAAAAATCTACCTTCGCCCGCACGGCGGCAAAATACAATAGGTCTTTAATTTTTGGACATCCCTCGTAATTCAAAGGTCGTAGGTTTAAATCCCACTGGGTCCTAACTCTTTTCCTCTTCTTACTCGGTTCAATTTTTAAAATAAGTACTTGTTCCAACGAAAACTTCGAAAACTTAAGAAGTAAAATATAGGAGGGAGAAGTATAAGGGAGGGGTAGTATAAGGGAGGGGAAGTAACGGAGAGGAAGTATAAGGTGGGGAAAGTATAAGAAATAAAAGAAAGTATAAGAGAGATTTTTTTTTTTTTTTTTTTTTTTTTCAAAAAATTTTATTTGTGAAAGTTTTTTGTTTTTTGAAAAATTTTCCGCGTTTTTTTGTTTTTTTAATTTGCGCTTTTTTTCCCGAAAAATAGATTTCTAAGCTCATTTTTCTTTTTGAAAATTTTATTAAATATCAAGGTAGAAATAAAGGGAATTTTTGCCTAAGAGAGGTCCCTCTCGAAAGGCGTGGAAGTATGGAATTTCTCGCTATTGAAATGATAATTAATGTAAAAAAATGCCAATTTTTTTTTTACCAAAAATTCTTAAAAAATATAAGGAATAATTGGTGAAACTTCGGTGGAAATCGAACCAACGCAACGGATCGGCCGCAGCGAATTTTTTAAAATTTCAAACAGACATATCTCCACCATTTTTTCGAAATTCAAAAATCGCCCTCGTTAGTTTCTTGTTCACCGGCTAAAGAAATTTGTGTGAAAATTTGGTGAAAATCGGATGAAAACTGTTCCGGCCGTAAATTGTTCCGGAAAAAAATGCTACGGACGGCCGCGGCGTAACATTTGATTTGATTTGACCCTCCGGGGTCTGGAAGACCCTTCCCCAAAAACTTGACGTGGAGGGTATCACAATAACATCTTTAAGGAAGTTAAAATTTCAGCATTACTAAAATCTGACCAGCAAACAATAAATTAAAATTATGAGAAAGATTTTTGGATAGATGTGGACAAACCCTGAAGATTAGTGTCTAATATTAATTTTTATATGAGGGGAAAAAAATTG